>CABEEJ010000135.1:172403-207472 GCA_901482245.1 Timema douglasi
TATAATCACATGTTTATAAGCTGACGACTTCCGCACGTCCATCTTAGACTCTGCCTTAAACTATGAGTGAAGAATGACCATAGGCATGGGACGAATCCTGGATAGCTCAGTGGTAAGAGCATTGGCGTACCAAGCAGAAGGTCCCGGGTTCTATTCCCGTGTCTAGGTGTCATTTTTCAATTTTCAGAATATGATATCTATGAGGGACTATCCACACTAAAATGAATTAACAATAGTTTCGGCTATTTGTTTCATTAATTATTAAAGAGGCAAATAAGCCACCATAGTTTTAAAATATTGCTAGCAGTCTCTGTGTAAAACTGGTATGCAATAAATGTGGCCAAGACCTTGTACAATATATTTTGTTGTATGTAGCATGCTTTGGACACGTGCCAATTTTTCTACAGATGTTACCACAATGGTCGGGTTTTAACCTCTGTTAGAAATCTTGACATTTTTGATGTGTGTTGCTCAGTATTGTGCTACCTTTTGGGCGTCCCACTTTGTGGAAAAGTCTCGTGTTGTCATCTAGCGTGTAGCACACATGTGTCGCTAACCGCCAGCATACATGCACACGGTGACATGTTGGTGACTAATCTTATTCATGTCCGCAGCCTCACGATGGCTGCTTTCTGATGAGAAAGTTGGATTCATAAAAGCCAGACGCTGCTAAAGTGAACTCCACGAATGATGGAGTGATGATGCTAGAATGGCCACATTGGATGATGTGATAGTGGTGCTAGAGTGGTAACCATGTCTGATTGGATGATGCTGCTAAAGTGGCCACAATAGATGATGGGATAATGGTGCTAGGGCGGCCATCATGGATGATGGGATTGTGGTGCTAGATTGGTCACCATAGCTTTTAAGATAGTGATACTAGAGTGACCACTTTGGCTGATAAAATGATGGTGCTAGAGTGGCCATTGTGGCTGTTGGAATAATGGTGCTAGAGTGGCCATTGTGGCTGTTGGAATAATGGTGCTAGAGTGACTACCATTGCTGATAAAATGATGGTGCTAGAGTGACCATTGTGGCTGTTGGAATAATGGTGCTAGAGTGACTACCATGGCTGATAAAATGATGGTGCTAGAGTGGCCATTGTGGCTGTTGGAATAATGGTGCTAGAATGACTACCATGGTTGATAAAATGATGGTGCTAGAGTGACCACTTTGGCTGATAAAATGATGGTGCTAGAGTGGCCATTGTGGCTGTTGGAATAATGGTGCTAGAGTGACTACCATGGCTGATAAAATGTTGGTGCTAGAGTGGCCATTGTGGCTGTTGGAATAATGGTGCTAGAATGACTACCATGGTTGATAAAATGATGGTTCTAGAGTAACCACCATGGCTGATGGGATAGTGGTGCTAGAGTGACTACCATGGCTGATAAAATGATGGTTCTAGAGTAACCACCATGGCTGTTGGAATAATGGTGCTAAAGTGACTACCATGGCTGATAAAATGATGGTGCTAGAGTGGCCATTGTGGCTGTTGGAATAATGGTTCTAGAGTAACCACCATGGCTGATGGGATAGTGGTGCTAGAGTGACTACCATGGCTGATAAAATTATGGTTCTAGAGTAACCACCATGGCTGTTGGAATAATGGTGCTAGATTGACTACCATGGCTGATAAAATGATGGTTCTAGACTAACCACCATGGCTGTTGGAATAATGGTGCTAGATTGACTACCATGGCTGATAAAATGATGGTTCTAGACTAACCACCATGGCTGATGGAATAGTGGTACTAGAGTGACCACCATGGCTGATAAAATGATGGTTCTAGAGTAACCACCATGGCTGATAAAATGATGGTGCTAGAGTGACCACCATGGATGATGGTTCTAGAAAGGCCATCATGGCTAATAAAATAACGGCACTAAAGTGACTACAATAAATGATGGAATGATTGGCCCTGACAAGGGAAGTTAAGGTTTGAATGTCAATTGGGTGCATTAGGGTAGATTTTATTAATATACATGATACACCTTCAACCACCATCAGCCCCGAAGAAGACTTTAGTTCTACTCTCTTCCCCCGTATGTACTCTAAATGCACAGTACAAGAAGTTGTAAAGCACCTAGACTTGCCCGCATGACAGCCGCGTCTTACTAATATCTTATCTAGTAGGGGTGACCCACATAGCGCGACATACCGGCTGCGGTGGAACGGTAAATTACCGCTTTACATGGCGGGCTTGGAGAAGAAAGTTGGTAGGATTAAATTATTGTTCTTCCGTTTACATGCGCTACATGGGAATTAGATCGCAAGTAAATAATAATTATGGTTCAATCCAAGCAAAACAAAGACAGCCTGTTCTTACTTAATAATGGATACATCTTCTATCCCTGTTGCAGTGTGGTCTGGAAATCTGAGTTCAAGGCTTTGAGAAAACTGATTCGATTCAGATTTTTGTTATTTAAAAATCATAATAATGTTTTGCTTGATTAGTTCATTAACATTCTGGGATGGTTATTGTGATTGTCTTAGTATTAAATGAAAATGATTGATTGGGTTGACTATTAATATGTCATGCTACTTGTCAATATCATTGAGATTCTAAGAACTGTTTACATTAAAATAAATAATTTCACAGAAATATATCTGCTCATTATAAAATATTATATTTTTGTTTCCCCAAATTTCTGGCTAAGACGGTGTTAAATGGGTATTTTGTTTTCAGGCGTACTGGTTTAACTCCAACCATGGGTCGCAGCGGTTACACTTGTGTCAGGCACATCTTCTGTTCACTCAATGTCTTCATGTGGGTAAGTTATGATAGTAAGTTCACTTGTGTCAGGCACATCTTCTGTTCACTCAATGTCTTCATGTGGGTAAGTTATGATAGTAAGTTCACTTTTGTCAGGCACATCTTGTGTTCACTCAATGTCTTCATGTGGGTAAGTTATGATAGTAAGTTCACTTGTGTCAGGCACATCTTCTGTTCACTCAATGTCTTCATGTGGGTAAGTTATGATAGTAAGTTCACTTGTGTCAGGCACATCTTCTGTTCACTCAATGTCTTCATGTGGGTAAGTTATGATAGTAAGTTCACTTGTGTCAGGCACATCTTCTGTTCACTCAATGTCTTCATGTGGGTAAGTTATGATAGTAAGTTCACTTGTGTCAGGCACATCTTCTGTTCACTCAATGTCTTCATGTGGGTAAGTTATGATAGTAAGTTCACTTGTGTCAGGCACATCTTCTGTTCACTCAATGTCTTCATGTGGGTAAGTTATGATAGTAAGTTCACTTGTGTCAGGCACATCTTCTGTTCACTCAATGTCTTCATGTGGGTAAGTTATGATAGTAAGTTCACTTGTGTCAGGCACATCTTCTGTTCACTCAATGTCTTCATGTGGGTAAGTTATGATAGTAAGTTCACTTGTGTCAGGCACATCTTCTGTTCACTCAATGTCTTCATGTGGGTAAGTTATGATAGTAAGTTCACTTGTGTCAGGCACATCTTCTGTTCACTCAATGTCTTCATGTGGGTAAGTTATGATAGTAAGTTCACTTGTGTCAGGCACATCTTCTGTTCACTCAATGTCTTCATGTGGGTAAGTTATGATAGTAAGTTCACTTGTGTCAGGCACATCTTCTGTTCACTCAATGTCTTCATGTGGGTAAGTTATGATAGTAAGTTCACTTGTGTCAGGCACATCTTCTGTTCACTCAATGTCTTCATGTGGGTAAGTTATGATAGTAAGTTCACTTGTGTCAGGCACATCTTCTGTTCACTCAATGTCTTCATGTGGGTAAGTTATGATAGTAAGTTCACTTGTGTCAGGCACATCTTCTGTTCACTCAATGTCTTCATGTGGGTAAGTTATGATAGTAAGTTCACTTGTGTCAGGCACATCTTCTGTTCACTCAATGTCTTCATGTGGGTAAGTTATGATAGTAAGTTCACTTGTGTCAGGCACATCTTCTGTTCACTCAATGTCTTCATGTGGGTAAGTTATGATAGTAAGTTCACTTGTGTCAGGCACATCTTCTGTTCACTCAATGTCTTCATGTGGGTAAGTTATGATAGTAAGTTCACTTGTGTCAGGCACATCTTCTGTTCACTCAATGTCTTCATGTGGGTAAGTTATGATAGTAAGTTCACTTGTGTCAGGCACATCTTCTGTTCACTCAATGTCTTCATGTGGGTAAGTTATGATAGTAAGTTCACTTGTGTCAGGCACATCTTCTGTTCACTCAATGTCTTCATGTGGGTAAGTTATGATAGTAAGTTCACTTGTGTCAGGCACATCTTCTGTTCACTCAATGTCTTCATGTGGGTAAGTTATGATAGTAAGTTCACTTGTGTCAGGCACATCTTCTGTTCACTCAATGTCTTCATGTGGGTAAGTTATGATAGTAAGTTCACTTGTGTCAGGCACATCTTCTGTTCACTCAATGTCTTCATGTGGGTAAGTTATGATAGTAAGTTCACTTGTGTCAGGCACATCTTCTGTTCACTCAATGTCTTCATGTGGGTAAGTTATGATAGTAAGTTCACTTGTGTCAGGCACATCTTCTGTTCACTCAATGTCTTCATGTGGGTAAGTTATGATAGTAAGTTCACTTGTGTCAGGCACATCTTCTGTTCACTCAATGTCTTCATGTGGGTAAGTTATGATAGTAAGTTCACTTGTGTCAGGCACATCTTCTGTTCACTCAATGTCTTCATGTGGGTAAGTTATGATAGTAAGTTCACTTGTGTCAGGCACATCTTCTGTTCACTCAATGTCTTCATGTGGGTAAGTTATGATAGTAAGTTCACTTGTGTCAGGCACATCTTCTGTTCACTCAATGTCTTCATGTGGGTAAGTTATGATAGTAAGTTCACTTGTGTCAGGCACATCTTCTGTTCACTCAATGTCTTCATGTGGGTAAGTTATGATAGTAAGTTCACTTGTGTCAGGCACATCTTCTGTTCACTCAATGTCTTCATGTGGGTAAGTTATGATAGTAAGTTCACTTGTGTCAGGCACATCTTCTGTTCACTCAATGTCTTCATGTGGGTAAGTTATGATAGTAAGTTCACTTGTGTCAGGCACATCTTCTGTTCACTCAATGTCTTCATGTGGGTAAGTTATGATAGTAAGTTCACTTGTGTCAGGCACATCTTCTGTTCACTCAATGTCTTCATGTGGGTAAGTTATGATAGTAAGTTCACTTGTGTCAGGCACATCTTCTGTTCACTCAATGTCTTCATGTGGGTAAGTTATGATAGTAAGTTCACTTGTGTCAGGCACATCTTCTGTTCACTCAATGTCTTCATGTGGGTAAGTTATGATAGTAAGTTCACTTGTGTCAGGCACATCTTCTGTTCACTCAATGTCTTCATGTGGGTAAGTTATGATAGTAAGTTCACTTGTGTCAGGCACATCTTCTGTTCACTCAATGTCTTCATGTGGGTAAGTTATGATAGTAAGTTCACTTGTGTCAGGCACATCTTCTGTTCACTCAATGTCTTCATGTGGGTAAGTTATGATAGTAAGTTCACTTGTGTCAGGCACATCTTCTGTTCACTCAATGTCTTCATGTGGGTAAGTTATGATAGTAAGTTCACTTGTGTCAGGCACATCTTCTGTTCACTCAATGTCTTCATGTGGGTAAGTTATGATAGTAAGTTCACTTGTGTCAGGCACATCTTCTGTTCACTCAATGTCTTCATGTGGGTAAGTTATGATAGTAAGTTCACTTGTGTCAGGCACATCTTCTGTTCACTCAATGTCTTCATGTGGGTAAGTTATGATAGTAAGTTCACTTGTGTCAGGCACATCTTCTGTTCACTCAATGTCTTCATGTGGGTAAGTTATGATAGTAAGTTCACTTGTGTCAGGCACATCTTCTGTTCACTCAATGTCTTCATGTGGGTAAGTTATGATAGTAAGTTCACTTGTGTCAGGCACATCTTCTGTTCACTCAATGTCTTCATGTGGGTAAGTTATGATAGTAAGTTCACTTGTGTCAGGCACATCTTCTGTTCACTCAATGTCTTCATGTGGGTAAGTTATGATAGTAAGTTCACTTGTGTCAGGCACATCTTCTGTTCACTCAATGTCTTCATGTGGGTAAGTTATGATAGTAAGTTCACTTGTGTCAGGCACATCTTCTGTTCACTCAATGTCTTCATGTGGGTAAGTTATGATAGTAAGTTCACTTTTGTCAGGCACATCTTCTGTTCACTCAATGTCTTCATGTGGGTAAGTTATGATAGTAATTTCACTTGTACCAGATTTCTTTTTATTTCTGACCACTCTAATTTATCAATATTAATTTTTGGTCATATGATCCAGGCCGTCAGTCTCAATCAATTTTTCACCTGAAATGAAGAGTTTTGAGTTATAATGTTCTCTAGGCTCATAAAGGTGTATTTAAAAAAAAACGGCTTCTTACGCTTCCTCTTCATAAACGTGAGCTTAGTTCTTCTAAATTCTACTTTCCTCATCCCTAACTTATAAGTGTAAAGATGCAGGTAGCCCGGATGGATAGTAAGACGTGGAGCACGAACAAAAAACTGTACTATCTTCTGAAAATATATTTCGATGATGAACTGACAAAATCTTGTTCATCCAGGAAGTACCGTAAACCATACTGCTAAATATTGACCATATCGACAGTAATCTTCTTATCAGCAATGGGCTGTGTTGGTATTATGAGTTCAAGGCCAACGTACTTTGGATCAGGGCAAGTATAGGAAGAGGGGGGCCGAACAGGAGGGGGAATCAATACACAGTAAGGCTAATTAAAATATTTAAATGTTTCTCTAGCGGTATGTCATCTTCGGCTACATTAGACAAGACAATAATTTAATCTTTAGCTCTAAGGCGAGGGTTCAGATACCAGTTGATTGTCTTTGAGTGCTGTGAGTGGAGTGATTTTTTCCTTTAACAGCTTTACAGCCTAAATCCAAGAATATTCTGATGCATTTCCTTAAAATTCACTCTCCTAAAACTTTATCCTTGGATAAGTAAGGGACGTGGTGTTAAAAAAAAATTAAGTGACCCTAATCACAAGTTCATTTTGTTTGATATTTTGGTGACGGAGAGGTTAGAGCTCAAATCCCGGCTGAATGTCCTGAAGTATCTTTATATTTTACTAACACCTCGGAGAGAAAGTCTCGTGTTCGTAAAAAAATCAAACTCAAGACTTTGATAAATGTCGACGTTTCATGAACCCATGAAACACAAAGAGTGATTTTCTCAACGCCGTCTGTCTGTACCTCGAGCTAAAGCCGAAACGATTTTACCGATTGGGCTCAAACTTGATATTTGGGGTTTTCGCAGGGTCACCCTAGGAGTTTTTTGTAATTAAATATTTAACCCTAAATTAAAGGTAATTGAAGGTAAAAGAAGAGAAAAAAATTGATTTTCTAAAATGTCTCTCTGACTATTTTGGTTAAACTTTATATCTATATAATGTTAATACTTGTAAACAAAATGGAAATTCTCATTTTCTCGTGAAACTAACTTTGAGGGTACTTTACATAAGGGAAAAATTACAATTTTTATAATTCATCCACATATATTTTAGATACGAAATGAGTTATCATTGTAAAGTTGTAGTACTTTTAAAGATACAAATTTTTTATTTGAAATATATTTTTATAAAAACTAATAATTTCTGAGCTATTAGCAAATATAATATATAGTTTTTAATTCAGTTCTTAGAAAATGAATTTGATTCTTATGCATTTTGGTGGGCAAAGATGTTTCTCTTTCCACAATTTTTCTGAAGCAGTGTTCCTAGTTACTAATGCCATTGAATAATTAAGCAAGAGTGTATATTATTTATGATTTTTGTTGAAATGTTTAGACAACAATGTATAGACCTATTATTTCGTTTCACAAATCTTACGAATTTTTGTCTATTTTTTTGTCTATTTTAAGATAAAGGCAGGAAAAAGTTGGTGTGGTGCGCCATACCAATTATTTCTTTGGTTTTTTAACACTCTTCATCCACAAAAATTTAGGTAAATTTCCTTTAAAATTCTACTAATCAGATCCCTACTCCAATATTATTATTAAATGTGGTTAGCCTGAAATGGTAGTAAAAAACAGCTGAAAATCTACTGAGCACTAATGGAGTAGGAATGAGGATGATAGTATTTAAAGGAAATGTACAGACACTTGCGTGGAGGAAGAGAAATAAACTATTCAGGAAAAATTGACCTCAATTCACACAGCCGGGATTTGAACCTTGACTTTCCCGTCTCTCAGAAAAATTATACCAGATGAACTTGAGGTTTAGTCCACGTTCCCACCAATACGGGTAAGAAGTATTGTATATTTCCATTGATGTGAAATTATCTCATGCGGCAGAGCGTATGTTTACTGAACTAGATGGCCCGGGCTCGATTCCTGGCATATCCGGAAAATGTATCTTTGGTGAAATTAGGGCTTTCACAGTGATGAGAAGACAGCAGAGGGATCAGGTGATGTGTCTGTTCTAATTTAGCTTGTAAGTCATGTAATTATACATTTTAAACTAATTGTTACTAAGATTAAATGTAAAAATAAAGGTCATCTTCTTAAACGCGCCATCCTGTCCCCAGCTGGCAGGGTGCGGCGTCCTGGGAGTGGGTGTCTGGCTGCGCCTGGCGTACTCAGGGTACGCTGCCCTCCTTCCCCAGTACAGCATCATCAGCGCAGACAGTCTCTGCATAGCCGTGGGGGTCATCGTGTTCGTCATCGCCTTCTTCGGCTGTTGCGGTTCCTGGTTCCAGAGCAGATGCATGCTCATCACGGTGAGCATCACTCAGTAGTGTGGTAAGGGGTGCTGCCAACATTGCCTGCTCACCACGGTGAGCACCAGTCAGTAGTGTGGCGGGGAGTGTTGCCAACTTTGCCTGCTCACCACGATGAGCATCACTCAGTAGTGTGGCGGGGAGTGTTGGCAACATTGCCTGCTCACCACGGTGAGCACCAGTCAGTAGTGTGGTAAGGGGTGTTGTCAACATTGCCTGCTCATCACGGTGAGCATCACTCAGTAGTGTGGCGGGGAGTGTTGGCAACATTGCCTGCTCACCACGGTGAGAATCACTCAGTGGTGTGGCGGGGAGTGTTACCAACTTTGCCTGCTCATCACGGTGAGCACCAGTCAGTAGTGTGGCGGGGAGTGTTACCAACATTGCCTGCTCATCACGGTGAGCATCACTCAGTGGTGTGACGGGGAGTGTTGCCAACATTGGATTCTCATCACGGTGAGCACCATTGCCCACTAACTATCCCTGTTAGATAATATATGTATTTATCATTAGTCAAATGGGGACAGGTATGAGGATGAGAAGACCTCAGACAGTTTTTCTTCTTACCCTGGCAACACTAAACTCCACTGCGACTTTTATATAACTTCTAGTTTATTAGAAACTAGCCGTACTTCTTTTGATTTTGCTGAAAGTGAGCCTGAGCTAGATTGGCGATGCGTGAGATCGTGAAACGTAAGATTGGATCTTCTAAAACAGACTTTCTACAAATAAGTTACTTCCAACCGCTAGAAACAAACAGTTTTGTGGCTGCGAGATTTGGAACTCCTTCTGTTAAAAACCTTATCTAGATCGGTAGGAAATTATTTTACTTTTTTTAAAAAGTTCAAACGATTGCCAGAATAGGCCGTTCACAAATCAGACTACTTGGTTTGGTGGTAAATATTCAAATCTTTATTGTAATATAAAGTTAATGGTAAGTCTTACACTAGTAGAATTAACATTGTTATCAACTTAATGTCATTTTGTTCCATAATGTGTGAATACTTCTACATCATCCATGTGTGAAACTGTCTCGCTCCAAATGTCACGTTCGTTCCCTGTCCAGTATTTCAGTCTGGTGATCTTCATGTTCCTGTTCGAGTTCCTAATCGCCACCCTCGCCTTCGTGTTCCGCGAGAACCTGGGTCACGTGCTGAGAGAGGAGCTCAAGACGGGTATCGAACTCCACTACAACGCCACCCACCCCAACAGCCTGGATTCCATCTGGACACACATTCACGAGGAGGTGAGGGGGTCACTGGGGCAGAGCTTCCTTGTGTTGAGCTACGTCGGAAAGACCGGCTATCGGAGTCCTGAGTGTCATAGTAGACATTCACAAATTTCATGTTATTTAGGAAGGGGTTTGTGATTTAAAAATAGCTCAGTTCAAACTTATGGCTAAATGTATCACTATGAATATTGGCATAGAAATCTTATATTTAAGTTCAAATAAATTGAAAAATGACACCTGGACATGGGAATCGAACCCAGAACCTTTGTCTTAGCGCACGATTTTTCTACCATTGAGCTATCCAGGGATTGTTTCATGCCTAAGGTCACTCTTCACTCATATTTTAAGGCAGAGTCTGTGATAGACGTGTGAATATCATCGTCTACTAAGAGCTATCATCGATATCACAGCAATCAGAGATTCAGTCGTGGCTTTATGTTGTCAATAATACAAACACATTGTACTGTACATTCCAAGGTAATCAAGATTAAAGAAAGCAACGCTATGTAATTACTAATTAACTATATATGAAAGACCCGCCTCGGTGGCGTAGTTGGCTAACGCGCTAGTCGTGTTGAGCTCGACTTCTGAGGACGGGGAGATCGAGGTTCGAATCTCGGTCGGGTGAACTGGGGATGGTTTTTCCTAAATGGTTTTCCACTCTCCCTCCACGCAAATGCGGGTTCACTTCATCTAATTTAACCTTCCAAATTCCTAATCCATTAGAGTAATTAGTACTTAAAGCGTATAACCCAAACGGGTAGTAAGACGCGGTGCTAAATATTATCATTATTATTATTATGTATGAAAGGCTAAGTTTGGGGTATGAATGATTGTAATTACATAGATCAGCCATAACCGAGTCATACTAGATTTATAGCGGATTATATTCACTCGTCCATCACAGACTTTGCCTTAAAATATGAGTGAAGCATGACCCTTAGAACAAGACAATCCCTGGATATCTCGGTGATAGAGCATTGACATGCTAAGCCGAAAGTTCCAGATTCGATTCTTGTGTCCGGGCATCATTTATCAATTTATTCGAATATGACTCAGTTACAGCTGATCTCCATTATTATAATAATTCATCCCCCAAGCTTCACCGTTCTTATATACTCAATTATATAACATCGCTTTCTTTCATCTTATATTTGCAGTTTAATAGTTTTAATTAATAAATGATACAACAAAATAACACATACTTTTTCATTTAATATTATTGTTTGTAAAACAAGAAAATACAATGTATTCATTCATGCAATGTTATTTTTATGGTGTTAAAACACTCTAGATATAAATTTTAAAACAAATCGTAAAGGCAAGTAACAGTTGACAAACAGAATTGTAAGACTGGCCTTTTTTGAGTTCAAGGGCGCATAATAATCTCGATGTAGAAAACATTCAAGACTATAATACTTTCTTTTTATGTGAAAATAAAAATATAATGAAAAGTTAAAATTATCTAATTTTCAACACCATTTCACATCAATTGTTGCAGTTCTGAGATCAAAGAGAATGGGTGGAAGCATTGATCTAGCCTTCTTCAAACAAACAGTCAACTTACTTTTAACAGGGTCACACCAGAACATTATAAGATAATTAAGGATTGTTTAAGTTGTTTTGAAGCTTCAGAACTGCCTTCTAATAAGAAATACAACAGCGTGAAGATATTTATTTTCAAGTGGGCGGCATCCTTTACATAATGGTTATGTGTGTTCACCATGGCTATTCATGTATCTACACTAATATCACTAATATAATAGGGGCGAGAAAGCTATAATTGAGAATAAATGTACGTTCATATGTGTGGAAGGAAAGTGGGAGAACATTTAGGTGAAACCACTTTAATACACCTGAATGGAATTCAAACTATGACCTCCTGGTTTCTGATCTAGCTAGACAGACGAGACTGGCATCTTTGTCCGTATGCCCATTGGTGTGAGTCACACTATGGAAGCTTCCAGCGTGATCTTAAGGAGTAAGGCTGAAGAAATGTTGTTTTAGAAAAACTTCACCAGTATTAACGCTATGAAGTTATGGGGAAACCAAAGTGATAAATCACGTGTGGAAGATCAGCATTGTAAATTGAGAGACTGATGCCTTATATTATGTGACCACCAGTGTGGGTCAGAGAACAGAATCTAGGTTTACCCTGGTTCCATCCTAAGACATTTCTATTACAATTTTTTCCCCCCACATCACATCCTAGTACATGTTCAGGTTGTTCTCTTACATTAATTATGCTAATAAGATAAGGATGAAGAAGGACAAATCTTTTAACCAAATTTGCGTGGCAAAAGCTTAGGAAACCGTTTAGGGAAAATCACACTTAGTACACTCGACCGAGATTTTTAACCCCGACCTTCCCGTCACCAGACAATATGAGCTTGATTTGCTGACCACCTGTCCACCTTTACCCAGATGCCCCAGTGGATCTATGATCGGGAGAGGTGGGGGGNGGGGGGGGGGGGGGGGGGGGGGGGGGGGGGGGGGGGGCGTTATTAGCATTAATTTATGATATCCTAGTTTATGTTATTATTTTACCTAGTTAGGATAGTTAGGTCAGTTGACGTAGACACTGTGTATTATGACAAGTTGTGATTGGAATGTAACCATACTAACCACATGTGTAAATATGAACGTGTGTACTGTAAGATAGTGTGAGTGAAGTAAACAGGAGCCTCTGAAAACATGCAGGTTGGCAACGACACATGGGAGGGAGGTTTCAGAGCTGCACCTGCAGGTGTCAATGAGTGTAATGGTCTCTTAAAAGAGAGACCAGGCTTTAATTCCTGACCAAGAGCACTGTGGGTTTTTGTGCTGTAGTTTATCCAATTTCCTTCAGGTTGAATAATGCTGAAGTTTCTTAAAACTGCATCTTTACCATCTTGTTAACTAGGCTCTATATGGTTGGATAGCAGGGAGTGCAAGATAAGGTTATATTTTGGGAGTTTTTATAACAAAAAAGTTTTTCGCCAAAATAAATTAAATATTGCTTCATTAGTTGGCTTCACTTAGTTTTCTTTATATAGTAATAACAACATGTTTCAAATATTTCTACAAATAACCCGTGAGTTGAACATAGATATTTCTATTCATTCAAAGAGCTATGTTCAAATTCTGCAATGTCCAGGACAAATAGTCAAGATCTGTTTATCTTACTATGGGAAGTACACTAAAGAAATATTTTATATATTTTGGCCAAAAGGTTTTGTCGTTAAGAACCCTGTGTAAAGTACTGACTTTATCTCATGTTCCCGTGCATCTCCGCCTAAGGGTTTAGTTTAATTCTCTGATATCCACTGCACCTAGAGCAAACATATAACAATAACTCGAGCATGTTACATGTTTATTGTCCAGTTTCATTGCTGCGGAGTGTCCGGGTACGAGGACTGGTACGACATCTCCGCCTGGAAGGGGCAGAGGTTTGTACCAGACTCTTGCTGTGATATCAAGTTCAACAACATCACAGGTGTGTATGGGGACATACATCAACAAGTACCAAGAGTTTGTACAAAATTACAAAATAAAAGGGTTTTTGAGATGCTAAGTAATATAATTGATATCTTAGCTACCAATAGTAGAATTTTGGTATCAAGGAGCATATCTAAAAGTTACAAACATTTCTAAAACTACTTTCATATATTTATAGATCAATTCGAGTGCTCTTCAGCTGTCACTTTTAATAGACCATATACCTTAAACATAATACTAACACTATGATAAACTATTATCAATATATTGGTCACAAAATAGTGTATTTGTATTTTATAAATTGTCCTTCCTACCAGAATCCCACTACACATAATATATTATTATTATTATTAGCACCGCGTCTTACTACCCGTTCAGCTTATACGCACTTACGCTAATGTGTAATGGTAGGGTGATTGTGAGATGAAATGGAGGACCTACAGTTTAACGTGGAATCCGAACCACGGTGGTGGCCTGGCATTCCCCACATTCACAAGATGTCTTGTCAGAGGTGAAGGAAGGGTTTGGCAATCAGATAAATCTTTGCCGCGACCGAGGATTGAACCTCGGCCGCCAGCACAGAAGTCTGACACCTTACCCCTAGACCGCCAGATCACCGACTACACATAATATAATAGTGAGAAGTTTAACGCATTGCTTTGCAGATATGTAATTACAATTAATTAATTATATCACTCATTCCTATTCACTAGCATGTAATAAGTACTAACCAAACCTTGGTTTTTATAGGAAGCCCAACTTAGACCATCAACCTTGATTGAAATTCACTAACACTTGGCATTCTAGACATATGTTTTATTATTAAAATGATTAATTATGAAGTTCTTTTTTCTTCTTTCTTTAGCACTTCTTCTTACTACCCGTTTGTGTTATACGCCTGTGCACAAATTACGCTAATGTGATAGTGATGCATGAGGAAGGTTGAATGTAGAGGAAGTGTACCTATATTTTCCTGGAGGGAGAGTGGAAAACTATTTAGGAAAATAACCCTCAGTATACCCAACCGGGATAAAATCTCGGTCTCACCGCCATCGGAAGTCTCGTCTATTGCGAGAGTGACGCCTTAGACCATGTGACCACCAAATAGAATAATCATGTGGTTCATCTTAAAAGTTATCAAAAGCTTCCACTTCCATTTCCTTAACCGATTAACTTATAATTATCTTCACATAATTAACTAAACTAACAAAGAATGTAAATAAAACTATAATTTTTATCCTGCCATTGTGGCATCATGAAGTTTCCAGTTTTAAAATAATGGAATTCTTAATGGAAAACAGACTTTACACGCAGCACTCAATTAAAACAACTCACGCAGAACATGCTCTTCCTCGGGTGGGAGCGAGCCCCCAAGTGTTTGTATGAAAAGATTTCAAACACATTTCTTAATGTAGTTGTTAAATATTTTTAATTCCCTGGCCCTTTCAGCTAGCCTAGAGCATACACTACTCAGACATGCATGTTTAATGGGAACATGAGCACTAATCTCCTCTACCAGTGTTCAGGGACCTTGACTAGTTATTTAGAGCGGCCTTATTCAATACCAGGTGGTGCTTGGAATAAATAAGTAACTGGCTATTATAATTCCTCATAATATGAGTTAGTTTATTCTAGATGTTTCTTTTGTATGCCAAGCTAGTACCCATGTAAGCTGTATTCTGATGCAACACTCTGGTTTAGAAAGAGTATGTAAAGGTGGCCTGGATGGGAATGTGAGTTAAGGTCTGTCTTTTTACATTTTTTATGACAAAAATAAAAATAAAATATTGCTTCAATAGCTGGGACAAGTTTAATTTATGCTAATAATCATAGAAATCTCAACAGTTTTTTAATATCTTCCATAAGCATAGTAGCATTTGGACTGACATTTTTTAAACTACGAGAAAAGCTTCTTGTCAAATTCTGCAATGCTTATAGAAAACATAAAATAACCGCTCAGATTGTGTATGTGTGGAAATGAAACTAAATTAATCTACTGAAGCAATGTTTTATTAAATTTGTCAAAAATAGCTTTTTGTTATAAAAATTGCAAATATATTTTTCTTCCCTCACGTTCTCTTCCGTATACCTTGAGGCCCAGTAGAACTGGGCTAAACACACTAATTAAAAGAACACATTAGAATACCTCTCACGTTTGTTCTAGATTGTGGTCGGAGTCATAACCCTGACATGTGGTACACTAAGGGCTGTGCAGAGCAGGTGCAAATGTGGTTCGTCGAGAGGTTGCACATCGTGGGGATAGTCGGCCTAGTGGTTGCCTTCATACAGGTACAGGTATTGTCATTCTTGGTAACTTTGGCTTTTTATTATAGTTGAAAATGTACTTAAAATAGTCTAATATTTTTTCACTCTACAAATTTGTTTGGTCACTTTGGCAAGTGATGTAAATAAACGTACCTTGTTAAAGTTATAAACATATTTTCAAAGTGAACGAATAGATAATGGTTTTTAGTAACTCATCAACTGTTGTCTAAAGCCAAAGATACCATGAACCAGTCATCATTATCACCATCAACGGTATCCAACCTGTAGTAAAATGCCTCCCTCTTCTTCTATCCTTCCACCACACTCTCTCCTTTAATTCCTTCCGTGCTTCTCCTCTCACTTGAACACTTTCTGTTATCTGCTCCTCCCATCTATTTATTGGCCTCCCCTGCAGTCTTTTTCCCACAAACTCCATTTCCATAATTCTCTTTGGCATCCTCTTCTTCTCCATGCTCATTACATGCCCATGACATTTCAGTCTTGCTTCCTCTATTGTCTCATGTACCCCCTTTACCGCTATTCTTTCCTGGATAACTTCATTCTTAATCTTGTCTATCCTCATGACAGCTAGCATGCTCCTCACAAACTTCATTCCTATGGCCTCCACTTTCCTAGTCTCTTTAACATTTATTGTCCCTGTTTATCCTGCATATGTGACAATAGTTACAAGGTAAGCCCTGTACAACACTTCCTTATACTTCAAGAGCACTTCTATTCTCCATAGCAGGTCTCTTACACACAGGGCTGTGCGGTAGATATTATCAGTATGATGCAAGTCTTTGAAATGCTGCCCCTTAAATGTTTTTTTCTTTAAAATAACCTTCGATTGTTTATTTTTAAACTGCACAAAATATATGAATACTATTTTTATTTTGAAAATATAAACTACTTTAAAATAATTATATCAACTACAACAATCTACACAGTATTACCATTCTAACGTTAACTTTAGCAAATTAGTTTATTAGGGATGTGTAGTTTAGAGTGGCAGCCAATGTAGATTCAATAGAAATTAATGACAGATTTCTAAGTTTTGTTTGGATTATTGACAGTGGTGGATTTAAAAATTTTGCGCCCCTCCTCCAATTTTTTGTCTAGGGTTTTAGGAGATTTCGGAGTAAAGTGGTCTTGGGGAGAGGGGTGTGTAGAGGGGGGAGTTAGTCCTCGAGAAAAGATTTCAACGAAAGAAAATATGGCATGTACATGTCCTACAACAGCTTGAGTTAACATTATGAAGAAAGGAAGACTGACATCAGTTACAAAGTAATTGCAAAGTACAGTTATTTAAAACTAAATAAATATTGTCGTTCCGACTTTAACGTGAACTATTTCAATAATGTTAATCAATAATTTTAAACGTAATTTTTAAAAACAAAATATAAAAATAAAAATAGTGCTATCCAAAATGTGCTCCCCCTAAAGCCGTCGCCCCTAGGCTTGTGCCTAGTGGGTCTTTAGTGTAAATCCACTTCTGCATATTGAACTTCTTAAGTAGCGTTTTATTAATTTTAATTTGGGAAAACTCCTTTCCCCACTAGCTACAGAGACAGGGAGTGTTAATAAAATTCTCAGAATTACAACAATCCTCACAAAGATGCAATCGTGGTGAGGGGAGGGAATTGAAAATGATTAAATATGATGATGCTTATCATGCTATTAAAATAGAGTAGATAAAATAACGATAGAAATGAATTGCAAAGCTAGTAAGATTTGTAGGTCACAGATCATAATAAATAGATAACGAATATTTGTAAAATTGACAGATAGCAGTCGTTTTGACATATGCCTTTCTTTAACTTGTTATTGTATTGTCTCCACTTCAACGTATATGAATTTTGTAAAAAAGAGCGATAAATAATGAACGTAAAAGTAGGCAAATGCAAATATTTCCTAAGCAACTTTCTCTCTATCACACACAGAACGCAAAAGTAGCCCAATATTACCTAAATAACTCTCAATCACACACAGACACAAGTTCTGCACTTGAGATATACCCAGTCTATGCAAATGCTACTTTTTAATTAAAGTACCTATTGTCATGACATAATAATTTTCAATGATAATAAGTAACTACATTTGCTGTAAAAAACAATAATTCTCTTACCTGATCTACTTTTTAAACACAAAAACTGAATTAGTATAAATGCAAAAATATTATACTGATTCAAATATTGTCAATAATTGTAAGCTCAAAGCAGAACTACCAACACGTAACATATGCAATTGTCTTTTGTGATAATTGCCACCTCAGCTTTTAGGAGCAGCCACGCGGTAAATTACAAACAAAAATAATATATTCACGCTGTTAGATCAAAAGAGTTTCGGCGAGTGCTCACCAACAATGCACCTGCACCAGAAACCAAAATTAAAGGATATCGAAAGCGCTTAGGCAAAGGTGTGCGATAAATCATAAATTGTATACATCAATATCGGAATAACATAGACCAATATAGAAAATGTTGTGTAAAGATTTTTACTATTGAATGGTTCTTTGATTTCGCTGGTTATGCCACCCCCTTATGGTGCCGCCTGATGTGGCCACTTCTTTGTATCATAGCATGGCACAGCCCTGCTTACACACCTATAGAACAATTCTAACTGCAGGTCTCTTACACACCTAGAGAACAACTCTCCCCGCTGTCCTCTTCTCATTAAATTCTCTCCACTTCTTACACACCTAGAGAACAACTCTCCCCACTGTCCTCTTCTCATTAAATTCTCTCCACTTCCACCTTCCTCCCCAATCACGTTTCCAAGATATTTTACGTTCTATACTTTTCCCAGCTCTACTCCATCCAACCTTATAACTTTATTAGGCCTTATCCTCTTTCTTGTCATTAACATCACTTCACACTTTGCCATGCTAAATTTCATTCCACACTCTTTTACTTCCACATTCCATTCTTGTAGTTATGCCTGTACTTTCTCTTCCTTCTCCAAGGAACCAATCATTGAGTATTATCATACTTAATGTATTGATCTATTTTAAATCAATACATTCTATCTTATATTAATTAATAAGAGCTATACCCACACCTGTGATAGCGATGGGTGGTCACAATTTGAATCCCAAACAAGTAAACTTGTTTTTTATTTCCACATATGATGTTCCATGTATTTTTACTTTATAATATAGATAAAATATTGTAATCATAAAAAAAAATGTTATGCAGGATCCTTGATGTTAAATACCCCCCAAACTAAAAAAATGGGTTTTAATATTCTGTCCATCTGCACTTAGAACTACAGCTGAAATGGTTTAATTGGTTTCATAAAACTTTTTATTTAGATTACATATGGTCAAACCTTGTGATTAAATCATGATTATAATTATTTTTCATATTAGAAATGATTAAAAGTTCTTAATATACTGATGACTTACCGACCATTTTTAATGTTTCAAAAAAGGCTCTAACAATTTTATCCAAAATGGGTATCTGAGAAATGTTTTTCAAAATAAATAACACTCTAAAGGTACTTTTTTCCACAGAAAACTAATTTTTTGGTAGTCTATTGATAACTAGTTTTTGAAAATTGTATTATAAACTATAGTAAACTATATGAGAAAGTATTTAAAACACACACACACTGCAGTGATCCGGGTAGATTCCTTCCCCAAAGATTAAGCTTATAGTAATCCTTGTGATAAGCACACTAATACAAAAAATGGTACAACACAATCATACATATTTTCTCATATATACTATTATAGCTTGTTACAAAATCTTCAAAAATCATTAATCAGCAAACTAGCCCACAGTAAATTTTCCTAATAAAAAATCATTATTTTGCTAATCTTATGGATTACTCTTCAGATATGAATTTTGAACCAAATTAATAAAACAATTTTTAAAAATTATAAATTTTCAAAAAAAAGGTCATCACTAAACAACCCTTAAATTATTATTCTTTAGACAAATAAATACACTTACTTACCGGTATTTATAATGTAAAATAATCTCCAGACACCCATTTTAAACAAAAAATGTTAGCACAATTTGTGAACATTTTGAATTTAAAAAATCAATCAATTGCATTCTAACCTTAATTTTAGGGCTAGAATCAAAGCTATAAAATAAAAAGCCCTGAGGCATCACCATATAACAACTTAATATCGAGTTTTAATGAACTCCATTAAACATTTTGAGCTTTTGCCCCAGATACAATGCTCTCTATATGAGAAATTAATAAATTAAAAACTAAAACTCTTGATAAAACTAAATGTATTTGTTCTTTTGAAAATTTGAATTTGTCAATTTGACAACTCATGTTGTTTCTCAGCTGTTTGGCCTCATCTCGTCTATGCTGCTCTTCTGCACTGTCCGCCACAAGCGGTCAAGCCACACATATAAGTCCTATGACCCGACCACATGACTAGCAGAGGGCCAGGATGAGCAGTCTCGTCCTCTGCAGTCCGAAAGGTGGGGGCCGAACTGACCCACACGACCATTGCCTCAATGTCACATTGAGCGTCCTCCCAAGATGATCAACCTACTTATGTGTAGCTCAGAGGTAGTCCATCTCGGGCGTGTTGTCAGTGATTTGATGTCCTTTAATAAAGTTGGAAGCTTAAGAAATGGCGAGCTTAGTCTGGAGTGTCTTTTCAGCTAATCAGACAACCGTGATTGTATATCGCCCATTCAAAGACATCAGGCCTCAACTTGTCTAGCAGTACCTAATGCTGTCCAGAGGGGAGGCAAACGAGTCAGTCTTACTTACCTAGGATCTTGCCTCTTAAGGGGCCCACAACTACCCGAACATCTCTTTTTTTATGGCAGCAAGTCTTGTCGTAGTCACAATACATGTGCATAAATTCAATGTTTTTCATGTTTTTTTTTACTGATTTTACAAATTAAGCTCCTTTAAAAGGGATATTCATTTTAAAGATAATAAAATAAAAAAGTATCTTACTAAAGGAAGGACACTTTTATCTTATTTTCATGTTCATAAAATGTTAATAAAAATCAATAGACCTAAAACACCATAATTAATTTAAATATTTTGTGTGAAAGGGAGCCCCCAAAGTTCCATTACCCTAAGAACCTAGACTCCTCCGGGTGGCTCTGGTCATACCTACTGCATTTAATTGAAGTCTATGCTTTTGAACTGGTTGATATCAGTATGATAAGTTAATGCATTATTTTATGTCACCATATTTTCATCTCATAACTAACTGTAGTCGTCAGATGCAAGCTTCCCTTGGGTTGTAAATTGTGTTCAAAACTATCAATTACTAAAATAAAATTGGTAAGATCTTGCCATGTTGGAAAAGTGCTAATGTCTCTGTTTCATATCTAGGCTAGAGGTGGAGTGACACAAAGGTCACTTCAAACAGGATATCTCTGGTGCGTTAGCCAAAATATGTCAAGTACCTACAAGAGAACACAACATACAATCATGTGTGTGCATCTTTGTGAGCCTGCCCCATTTGTTAGTGGGAAACAAAAGAAAGATTCATTATACAACTTTAATTTTAAAAATTGCTAGTGCCCACATCTGTGATTGTTAGGAATAAGCATAGCAGTTGGAATATTAAATCGCTGTGACAAATTCAATGTGACATACAGTTTCAAATAGTTGAGGCAAAATAAACTTTAGAGACATAAAAAAGGTGGATCAAAACCCTAATATAACATTGCGAAAGTTATTTCTACTGAAAATAGAACTTTAAAGCTAAACAAAATGCAAGAGGAAGATATATTAGAAAACAACTCAAATAACTTATTAAATTACCTTCATATTAAATATGTATTCATTAATTTTTATAATGTTAAAATGTAAAAAGGATAGTATTAATATAATGTTGCTTTAATTTATACACTTCATAAAGTTTTAATTTGTAACATGTACAAATCAAGGAAAATATAGATTACTGTACTTTAAAAAAACCCAGTAACATCACATTTGTTATATTTGGATAAGCAAAATTTTTAAAATAATAATTTAACGTTAAGAAAGTACAATGTTGTTTATGTAATATTATATGAAATAATCTACTTGTTTGTATATGTACAAAAATATGTGATAAATATTAGAAAAATTAATAGATCCAACTAAACTAGTAACACTATGTTTTTCTAGAATTCACATATATTGTGTAATGCATTTTAGTTAAACAATAACCAAACATGTTATAGGATTAAATTAATCTTACTACTTGTCATACCCAAATGAAAAATTGCCACAGTCAAATATCTTGACTGTCCAAATCAGTGGTGTCACTTGCTTCTATACAAATTTTGTCTAGTATGTCAGCAGAAATTTAATCTTAAAAAAATCCCTGTGGTTAGCTATAGCCACAAAAATATTTTTCCTAAACACAGATTACATTATCTAATGTGCATGTGCTCTGGTAAGAGTTGTCTTTATTACCCAATTATAATGAAACTTTGAATTTCGTCTGCACACACTACAAGCATGCACTGTTGTTTTCATTGCTACTTTTGTTTTTACGGTCACTGATTTTGTAAACTTTTCTGGAATGCTAGCTACAATATTTGGAGTATATTGCAATATGCATTTGTCTACAACGTCTACATTATTTGGGCCATTATTGTTTTTGTTTATGCAAACCTAATCCATCAATGTATCTTATGTAACTGTAAAGTTTAACAAGTTAAAATCAACATAATTTTAATTTAGTTCTTAAATGCCTTTACTTTGAATTCTATTATTTTCCTACCAAATTTTCAATTTTACCATATACAACTTTGTAGATGTAAATATAATTAAGTTATGGCTATGATATTGTAATTTAAAGGTGTAATCTAATTTTGTAAGTTGTTTATGTCACTACTATTGCCATTACTTTCAGTGAGATAAAGTGGATTAGGATTTAGAAGTAACATTAGTACAAAAAACATCACTAAGAATTCTGTATGGTCTGCTATGGGGGTGACACCATGAGCTACCGGACTGGATCACACCAACCCTGACCACTTGTCCAAATCACCAGGTCATCACATAGTCCATACATTTATCAACTATCGTAAATTATAAAACATAATGGGTCATATTCGGATATAAAAGTCTACTTCACAAATAAATTGAGAATAAATAGATTTATTATTAATAATTACATTTTCATATATTTTGATATAGTAGTGGTACCATATATCTACACAAATATTTACCATGATTTTATATTATCCTAATTCATGTTTACCAATACAGTTGTACAACTTTTTATTTAGAATATAATGTTAGTAAATCATATTATTTTATTTTCACTTATAAATTTACATATTCTATCCCATTCATGAAAGACTAACATGACTTTTACAGGTGTTTACTTTGCTAGAAAACATACAGTTTGATTCAGATAGGAAGATTTTTTTTTTTGACAAACATAATTTACTTAAACAACTTTCTTATATTCATACACCAATTCATGTATTGCTGTTTCTTTGTTAGATTAAAATAAAATAAAGTAAAATACTATCAATTCTGACTGAAAAATATATAGATCTGTATTTTCTAAAATGGGTTTTCTATTAAAATCCTTTATTTATTATGTGGATTCAAAGGGTTTATTATGAAACAACACAGCATTTCCGCATTTGTGACATTACAGCGGCTTCCAGATGTAATATGGCAACTATACTAGTTTCACTGTAAGTTCAACATTTTAGAATAAAGTTTAATATTTAATTATGGAAATGTATAAACATTTTTGTTAGTTTTATCCTACTAACGGATGTATATAATAAATATTTTCATATGTTTGAATGAGTTATATCTTGTTTAGCTAGTTCTTTTCAGATCTATCAAAAAGTTTGGACTTATTGTGAATAGATATATAATATATTTAAATATTCTAGATATATGTTTATATATTTTCTACATGTAGGCCCTATTTCTTATTATTTATACCTGTCATAGGAGATTAGTCAGATAAATGAATGATATTTCAGTAAGAACTGTGGGAAAAAATTGGAAAGGATCTAGAGTATTATAAAAATAGAGTGTTTGGTTGGAACTTTGTCCCTTTCAGAATGTGATAGTTTTTGGACGATAATGAGTTGTATAAAGTAAACATGAAAAAGTAGTGGATATTTATTTAAAAAAATGTATTTCTATTTAAGTAAAAAACAATTTTTTGTTTGTTTTAAAAATGTATTGTTAGTACATTCCAATAAATATGAATTAATATGTTTTCAATTTAAAACCCTGAATGTCCTTGTATCTGAATTCAAGATTAGGGAACCAAAATATAATTTTGAAAATCCAAAAATATATGGTCCAATACTTAACAAAATAATATTCCTAAGAGAAGTTGATACAATTTGTTAGGGTGATAACATCAGTAGTGCCTATGAAAAGTAGTATACTGGCATAAGATCCTCGTATAAAGTACAACCTTTTTTTTTGCAGTTAACATCAGTAATGTTTTACTTTATTAGTAGTAATATCTTAAAGGTATTGATTAGAATTGGGTTGAATCAAATAGCTTACAAATCTAAATTGCCACCTTAACTTTGAATCCCAAATCTTGATTTTGAATCTGGATCATAGAAAAAAATGATGAACATAAGAGAAAATAGAAGTATAATGGAATATGTTCAGTTATGTGTTAAATTACTAGTCTGAGGCCTGGTTTTTAAGTTCATATGATAATAAGATTTGCTCTGAACCATCGATAAGCAGTATTAGAGCTATAAAATAAATTTCAATTGAAAAATGGAACAATCTTTTTCAAAGGATTTGAGTGTCTAATCTGATATTTTCTTGAATACTTGAATCTCAAATATCCATAAGTGTTTACGTTATTTGAGCCCGTTCGAAGATTCGAAGGTCCCAGCCTTGGTATTGATAATGTCTATCAAAATTGACAGCTGGCTAATACATGGCTGAAGGTATGAATATAGGAGTAGATTTAGTCAAGAGACCACCCTTAATACCAAAATTCTATGCTACTCGGCACTTCAATGAATGTGTATACCATGTACATTAGGTATTTTAAAAGAGACCCACATATTCTTAACAAAAACAGAATTAATTTCATTTAATGTCAATAATAGTTTTTGAGCATAGTGCTTTTTCTGTTTAAAAAAATACGGTCTAAATAATATAATAGTTTATAAATATTTTTAAATACCACAATATTAACCATACACAAATGTTCAGACAAATAATTGTTCATTGAAAAAATAATATTTAATATCACAATGTACTTTGTAGTAATTTATATGCCAACTATTTTTGCACCTACATTGTTTAGTTGCTCAGTTACTTTCCTAGAGATGCCCTTTAGTACAGTCACTGGATACTGAAAAATAAAACAAAACATAAGGATCCACGCCTCCTAAACATACTTATTTAATAATTATATGAAACACTGAAATAGGATACAAAATTTATGGATTTACTATCATGGAACTAAAATAAATGCTACTGTGTTCAAAACTAACCAAATAAATACTCAATATAAATAGTCCTTATTTATACAAATTGATTTTTAATCAAATACTGGAAATCAATTGTTATTTTAAAGTGATTACACATGCTGATGTTTGGTTTAGTCTATGTTTGCACCAATAGCTTACATAACATGTTTAGATCACGGAGAATCGAAGAAACCCAAGATCCAGAGCATTAGCAAACAACAAACAACAAAAACAACATTCTTCAAATAGAAAATATTGGCCAAACTAAGCATTATATTGAAAACTGTAAAAATAAATGTGTTGTGGCTTGTGTTATAGCTTAGTTTTCTTACGAATTAACATTTGGAGCAGATTTTAGAAAATACAAACTATTTTTGGGGTCAACATTGATAACACTTTAGTTTTTACTGTTTTATTAGTGTTATTTTATAAGTATTGATACTATATATTAAAAGTGACACCTTCAGATCATATGACTTGAAGTATGAATATGTGGGAAGTAGATCTAGTAACTTTTCAAGCTGTCAAATATGTCCATTCATTTAGAAAATTGGGGTATAGTTAAGTAAGATGATTCATGATTAATATGTATATTTTTTAAATAGTTCAAAATTCTCTATTCTTCTCTATAGCTCATTCACTATTTATAAATTATGATTATTCTGTTAAGGTTTCATTTTAACAAAATATGATTAGATAGCAAATTTTTGCTTTAACATATCGATAAAATATTGTAATCATTTGAAGTTCTTGACCTTTAGAGTATGATGGATCTTGGCCTTTTATAAGCTCATCAATTTGGAAAAGAAATTCTTACAATCATATATATCACGAGGGGAAATTCTAATTTTAATCCAGGCTCTGAAATTTTGTGTAGCATACTAAAACTGATTTTTGAAAATGACCTCAATTTGGTTTAAAATAGATATCTGAGCAGTTTTTTTACATGATAGGTATGATAGTTTAGTTCGAATGATTTTTAAAAATATGAAAATGTTCGAAAATGGTTTTAAAGATTTTATTTAACATTAATATATGTATATGATACTATTATATCTCTTCTCAAATGTAAGTAGAACTACTCTCAATTCTACCTCCCCTTTTCTTACCCCATTGTTGTATATATCGGATAGGCCATACAGGTAGTAATGATGAGAGGCATAAAATAAAACTTATTTGATTTGGTCGACCTTGGTGGTCTTGGATTAAAGTGCTTGCCTCAGGACCTGATGTTCATGGGTTCAAACCCCACCACAAATTTTTCTTGGGCAATAAAAATCCGTAACACAACTTCCTTTAAAGAGGAATTATAGCCGTCGGTCCCATGTTGCTCCTGGCATATAAAAGATCCCTGGACGGTATGGGAAAATACCTTTCCTGGCAAAATTAGTTGGCCTTTTCACTCTCACTCATAGAAATTATTATGTGCTAATAAATTCAGTTGGGTCACAAAATGCACATTAAATACCCAAAAGTAGTAATAATAATAAACTTCTTTTGATTAGGTTGTATTGTTTATTATGATATTCTGTTTGATAAGTTAATGCAACGTTAACATCATGTACTGCTGTTATATTTAAAAATAACAGATATACAATTTGAACTACATTAAAGTAGTATAGAATTATATAATAAAAGGTTTTTATTACAATACAAATTATTACGATCAAAATATAGAATAATTACTTTTTTAAATAATGTATTATTGCATCAAACAAACTGTACAATAGAACCTACTTTATCATAGCCTTAAGAGTTTGGAACAAAATTTCCAAAAATTGGTTAGCAGTAAAACTAATTTTGATTAACTTTTCTTCTGAAAAATTAACCTAGAGTTTTGTTAGTCATATGAAACTCTCTCCAGATATCAATATCAGATATCAGGAAAACCATTCCTCACTAGAGGAGCTGAGCCTCGAACCCTGATCTTACCATCAGTGGCAGTGCTTATCAATGCGGATATAAAATTGCTTTTTTCCCAGGTGTAAACCTTTTCAGGCTATACGAATTCAGCAATTACTTTAACATATTGGAGTATAAAGGTTGAGTTTTAAAAAATGTAGCCAAATTTCGGTGAGAGGGAATTGAGAAACCGTTTAGGAAAAAAAATATCCCCAGTACATTTGACAGTGATTCCAATCCCGATCTCCCAGTTATTGGCAATCCAGTCAAACACGAAAGTGACGCATCATACCACGCAACCACTGATGCAGGATTCTAATAGTTAATTCTATAGGTGATCTCTGATGCTGCTACTGAATACCAACAACATTAAATATAATATAATTTAAAGAAACAGGAAGAGAAAGTGGAATTTCAAGTAACTACACCATTCGCCTGAAGATATAATAGGGAACCTATATTATGTGATATAGTTAAAAGGCAACAATTTAATTTCAAATCGCAGTATTTTATTAAGTAAACTTACATCGGCTGCTGTGCTGAAGAAACTGGTTATTGCTGACACTCCATCCACAAACCCCCGGCCAATCCTATTGAACTTTGCTCCAGTGTTGCCATATTTATCTTCTTCCTTTATGTTGTCAACGATGGGTACAGGCTGGAAAAGAATACAAAACATAAATTTTTCACATATTATAAAATCAGTGTGTATGTTAATTTACTGCACACAAAGATAAATTATGTATTGGTTATCGGCTGCGTTTACCTTTCAAAAATATTATAATTCATGCTGGAATAAATAATATATACCCATGTGATATACAATGAAATGCATGAATATATTATTATAATAGTGCATTATGTGGTTACAGTTGCAAGCTTAATTTTTTTTAAACTAAACGCGTCAAATTATTATTATTATTATTATTATTAGCACCGCGTCTTACTACCCGTTCGGGCTATACGCACTTACGCTAATGTGTAATGGTAGGGTGATTGTGAGATGAAATGAAGGACCTACAGTTTAACGTGGAATCCGAACCACGGTGGAGGCCTGGCATTCCCCACATTCACAAGATGTCTTGTCAGAGGTGAAGGAAGGGTTTGGTAATCAGATAAATCTGTGCCGGGACCGAGGATTGAACCCCGGCCGCCAGCANCCCACATTTACAAGATGTCTTGTCAGAGGTGAAGGAAGGGTTTGGTAATCAGATAAATCTTTGCCGGGACTGAGGATTGAACCCCGGCCGCCAGCACAGAAGTCTGACACCTTACCCCTAGACCGCCAGGTCACCAAACGCGTCAAAGGTTAACAGAATAAACTATTTTTAAGTATTATTTAAAATGTACACTATATTGATGTATAAATTAGTAGTTACGTCTTTAAATATTAATAGAATTACATACAAAATACATGTGCGCAGTGGTGTAACTAGGGTGAGGCAGAAGAGGCACGTACCCTGGGTACTAAATATTTTAACAATATTACTAACAATAGATGTTTCAATTATTTTACAATACAAATATTAAAAAAAAAATATTTTGTAACTAGTATTAAAACTAGTGACCAGTGTGAGTACCAATATAAGATGTCAGCTAAGCCTTAAAAAACTCTTTTCAAGGCGCGTCCTTTTTTTATTTGACCTGGGTGCAATCGATTATATTTAAACCTCTGCATACGAGATACCACATACAATACAAGATAAAATGTATAGTAAAAAAATCCAATATAAATATTAAGCAATACTTTCTAAGGTTTTTCCATGGCGACACACTACTGACCTCCAACATTTTGTGTGACACCCCACCCCAGAAATAAAACTATTTTTATAGATACCTTTTTTATGAGGAATAAAATCAACACACATATTTGTATTATTATTTTATA
This sequence comes from Timema douglasi, assembly GCA_901482245.1. Classification (NCBI taxonomy): domain Eukaryota; kingdom Metazoa; phylum Arthropoda; class Insecta; order Phasmatodea; family Timematidae; genus Timema; species Timema douglasi. Next base: position 201,324 of record CABEEJ010000135.1, read on the forward strand.
TGAGGTAAAATAAACATATTATTATTTACAAACTTTTCTGAGGAGTGAAAAAAATCCAACACACCTATTTTCACCCTTAGTTTAAGTGGCTAAAATGTGTCTTGCTGAGTTTTACTAATTTATTTTGTGTTAGGACGTACAAGACCGTAGTCAGGGGGTGTTTGGGGGTTCAATCCCCCCAAATTTTATGAACAAAATATATGTGGCTTTAATAAGGTTAAAACAACATCAACATCAACATTAAGGTATAAGTACAAATTAAGGGGCTGTGGTACCATAAAAAGCACTTCAGATAGATTTTAGAGGCCCCACCTCCTGAAATTGTTGGCTGACTACGGCCTTGGGGACATATGTATGATAAATTCACTCGCATTTCTTCATTCAGCCTTTTTAAACTGCCACGTTTCACTGTTTTAATATTAATCATTAGAGAAAATCTAGCTTAGCTATAATACGTGGTCGAAAACTGCAACAAAACCATGAGAGCTCGTTTAGCAAAATGAAGACAGTCTTTTTTGAAGTGAGATCCAGAGTTTGTCCAATTCATATTCTTGATGTTTTAACTTCAAGCTCCTATCATTTTTCAGTTCTTTGAAGTCTTCCTCTTCTTCTGCCAGAGAAAGCCCACCAACGTCCGTCAAATGCGTTTGTGTGAAAATTTGGAAAGTAACTTTCAAGTTTATCTCTGAGTAATGTCAGAAAGTTATGAACAGATTCGGATTTACTACTCTACCTTCCATAGGCACTAGATAGTCTGTAGCCCACTTTTCCTAACTTCACTTCATTTCTAACCTTCTAAATCCCCGTTTCCGCTCCTATCACCCCTCATACACCGACAGACATTTATACCATATTCACAAGTGCTATTTGTGGACTGACAGATAAAACATGCTTAAATTCTTTTATTATTTACTATAGTTAGGTTTTAAAAGTAGTAAGAATCTAAGAAAAGGCTTAAAAAGTTAGAATACATACTCTTACACTGTCACAAAGCACAAATTAAATTATGTTATCATTTAAAAATATAAAATCTGCACTAGTAGACTAGAACATTTACAGATAAAATATTAGCATTTACACAATACGAAAATAGTCTATAGTATATATGTAGTCTTAATTTCTGCTGAGCGAACTAGTCAATGATTCCAGACAAATCCCTTTTATCCAATAAGTCAATTTCAATTAAGACGATTAGCAGTGAATTAAGGTGATACTCTGTTATGCTAGTGCGCAGATACAGCAAACCACAACAATCACACGCAGGATGAAGCTATTAAATTATTTTAACTGGCAGAAAATATATGTATTTTTTTTTCGTCATTCAAAATTTGGCGCCCCTAAAATCTGCCGCTGTAGGCATGTTATGGAGATACGGTTAATTATTGCTAATTGTGCCCCATGATTGGGCGCCAATTATGAAGAGATGGTATTATAATGAGATATTTGATCCGCAATACGGCGCCAATCATGTTGATACGGGATTATATACTGATGATGATGTGGATGTGGACGATTCCGGATTTTATGATGATGACACGTACATACGTTACTACGCACTCATCCCATGGTTATGTGATCTGATTATTTATCATTTTTATAATGATGAAATAAGTAAGACCTTTAAATTTGCACACGATATATTTAGATGATTGTACCTTTGGGGCTGAAGATTTGATATTAATGATACAGTTTTTGTTAACTTATGGAATGTTTTTCTACTATATTACATATTCCATGTTGCGTGTACCGAGTAATGTTATATTAACCCGTAGATTTGTGCTACTGCTCTATATATTACCAGCACTGTCAATTACTGTCTTACTGCTATAGATTCATCCGCACAAGCGGCTTATATATGACTTACCCCTAGCCTCTTGGACCCCTTGTCGCTAGTGTCAAAACTAAATAATAACAGAACTTCTGATAACCTGATGTTGTGAAGGCTGACTTACTATTGGGTAGAGGGAGCCAGAGTGTCACAAGATTGTTCTAAATACAACGGAGTTGATCTTTTAAAGAAAAAAGTTTTATGGTGCAATATATTGAAATTACTTATGAAAAGCGCGTGACTCTCCATGGATGAAATATTAAAAGGATATTTTGCATAAAGTACTTTAAGGAAAAATGCACTTGATCCATGACTTTTTTAATATATGAAAGCGGTCCAAAACAGTATCATTACAACGTGCCTACTAGGCCTATGCGTAAATCCGCCCTTGGTTATAGATCACATCTCTTACTTTGTTCTTTAAATTACAGTTAGGTGTATTTGGGAACATTTCTTAACTGTGCTCGTTCACTTTCAGAGACCAAATTGCTAACTTGTCCCTTAAAGCTGAAATTTCGTTTGGTGTAATCAAGATGTTCTCATTCTTTCCTTACAGACTGGAGTTGGTTTTGTTCAAGACCTCAGATATAACACAGAGAAAAGCTAATTTGGTGCACCATAGCTTATTTGAAAACAGATCTATGGACTAATTTTTATTTTCGCGCAAAATAACTCTAAGATTACACATCTGGTTCACCCTTGGTAAAATTTTCCGTCTGAATGGCTTTGTCTAAAACTTTCTTTAATTCTTCGCCAACAGTTTTTTTAACCAGCACTTCTCGATGTAAAAAACAATGTTTGATAACGCTTTTCCCATTTTGTTGTTTTGGTCAATGAAATAAAGCCTTTTGTAGCTCCTGTCATTGAAGGACTGCCATCCGTACTTATTCCAACACAGTTCAATGAAGAAAAATTATTTGTCTCCATGTAGTCATTTAAAACTTTAAAAATATATTCTTGTGTAGTAAGGGGAAGTTCCAAGCAACACAAATACTGTTAAATAATTTTTCCTTCATAAATAAAACGTATGTAAGCCAGACGTTGAGCCAGTCCACTTAAAGCAGTTGATTCGTAAACTTGTATTGCAAACATGGCACTATTTTGTCCAACCTTATCTCTCACCAAATTTTTTATGTATTCAGGTAAAGCCTGAATTTTTCGCCCAACCAAAGGAATCTTCTTAATTTCAGATTCATGTTCAGAGCCAAACGTAGTCCTTACAATAGCAAAGCATGCTGGAATAATGGTTTTCTCGCCAGATGAGTGTGGTAGCGAATTTTCTTTGCAATTATCTCAGATACTAGGTAACTTGCTTACTAAGCTTTGTCCTAATTCTTTAATTTCTTAGTAAATGTAGTATTCTGTTTTGATTCATTTTTAAAATTCCTTTGAAATGACTAACAGCCTTTTTTTGTTGTTAAGTAGCTGTGTTTAGTATAAAAACGACGCAGCAATTTATTTGGCACTTAACTCGTACGAGACAGGTTTTCTCCGCAAACTAAACATTGAAACCACTTGAAACCCATTTTCAAATAAGTATCACAATATAAACATACCAGTGGCGTGTGGTCAATTCTGGACAAAGCGAAGCAATGAGGCTACAATACAGGGAGTTTGATGGACCCTAGTATAATTAGAAGTTCACACTGGTCTTTTTATTTTTTTATATATTTAAAAGTATTCTGGAGAAGAAAGGAAAGGGGGTGACCCAAACTATGCATAGAATAAAACAAAATAATTGGTGATATTAGAAATATTACCACAGTCATTATATTATGTATAATATATATATATATATATATATATATTTAAATAATAATTTTAGGTCTAGCTCAAATAATAATAATAATAATAATAATAACTATCAATTTCGATTGCAGAAATTTTCTCTTGGGTTGTGGCCTGCAAATGAGTATGACCTTTGGCCTGCCTTATAGTTTTGAATCAGAATTTATTCTACACGCCATTATCATTAGTAAATAGTAAGGTCAACTATATAATTTTCCGCCAACCCAACATACCGATATTTACAATACACTTTCATAAAATTAATTATTGAAACATCAAAGTTTTTGTATAGGCTGTCTGAAGATGGAATGGGTCTGCCAGTTTCAATTATTTTATTTTTCTCGTCAAAAAACTGGGACGAAAAACTACGCTTCAAAATATGACTTGAGAATACACAGCAGCCCTTCTCTTCCACTGCTGCACTTGTTGACCCACTCGTCATTCTACTACTGTACGCAAAGAAACAAACCACTTCCGTTGGAGGATCAAACAAGCGTCAATATTCCGTAAAATAAAACTAAACTTACTTTAAATTGGTGATAAATACGTTATTTTGTAATAGAGTGCCCACAAGTATATCTAGAAACAACAATAAATTTCAGTCAAAACAAAGTATTTTTTTAAACAGTATTAAACGTACGATTATGCACCAATCATGATAGTAATACTTCTATTCTATGATAGTAAACTCATGCGCTGATGTTCTCCAAGGGATACGGTGTTTCCCTTTCCCCGATGAGGGCCGGATATACCCGGAAACAAACGATTGACAAAATCTGAGAAAGAACGGCCTACTCCGAAAGAAGAGCTGCATCCTCAACTCAGTATACCTGTTGGAGATGTTTCTATTATTATAATAATTTGTTTTAACTTAATTTTCCTTTTATTTTCTTACTTTCTCTCTTTAATTTTAGGGAAGTGTTGCTTTGGTTGAATAAACACCACTGAAACATACTTTACCTATTGTGAATTCAGTGCTGCCAACGTTCGATGAGGATGAATATCCTGTCTTACTTGTTGAGGCGGTGACATTCGTTTCGTTATTACTTATTAGTAATTTTAATAACGTCTTTTGGGTCATTTTCGACATAAGCGACATATCTTTTTCTCACAATAAATGTATCCATGACTAGCACGATACAAAAGAGTCACGTTTCACAATATAAAACTGCTACAGATAATCACTTTATGTCATGACATACCATCCTTTATTTATCAGTCAGATTGCGGCACCACAAACACCTTTAGGTGACACCTAGTTTTGAAAGCACTGATTTAAGTCAAACGTGTGTATTTACTACCCGGCCACGAAGTAAATATGTGGGTCATGTAAAAAAAGTAATTCTTTAAAAAGATACATTTAGAATAGCAATCATATTTCTCAAAAATATACTATAGTCACTAAATAATCAAATTTTGATCTTACTGTAAGCGTGTGGACTTTAATAGTAAGTTTCTAATTTGAATGTTATACAAATTTTTCTGAAAATGTTTTCTTCATAAGAAGACTGGGATATTTTGAGATTTGGTGAGTTTAGTTTTTAATTTGATTGATCTTTAGTAAATGATTTTTTTTACTAAAATCTCAAAAACTAATTACTTGAGAAAACAATTGTGCCATCATGTTTAACAGTACAGTATAATTTTATTTAAATATCCTAATAGGGGAGGATGCATTTTCATGCTTTTCCTAAGACGGTAAAAGGGCACGAGCCAGCCCTGAGCTGCTGATAGAAAAAAAGAAAAGAAAAGGATGTAATATTAAAAACTCAGTGATAATTTTAATGGGTCATTTTCTACAACGAATGTCGTAGAAGGTAATGTGCATACTAATTGTGCGTTTTTAACTAAATAAAATACAAACTTATTCTAATATGTATGGCTATAGATAATTCGTACTCACGTTAATGAATTTGAGCAAAACCATCTGCACCTTGCTCAGTGGTTTTTGGTTTAGAATACTCTGTCCCTCAACTTCAGGTCTTGCCCGTTCTAGTTTCACATTGGAGTAGCTAGAACCAGCTGGAGTGGCACTTGGATACAAGAGTTCCTGATCAGACAAACAAGGATATAAATAGCTTTGGCAGGAGTCAAACCAGTAACACCCCTCTCTACGTATAAGGGATTACTCACAAATCACGTGAAGCTTTTTTTTTATCCCATCCCCATTCTCATTTAACACCAAGTAGACAGTTTAGCGTTAACCCTCTCTGGTCCAATCTGTGTTATGTAGCGCATATCAAGAGTGAATATCATTACTTCAGGGGAAGTAGACAGTTCCGCTCAAGCGCACTCGAGAAATATCAGGAAACAAAAAGTAAATACTTAACTTACATTATAACATAGCATATGTTCGAAAATTATACATTAGTGTGTTTACTAATGGTGAAATCATGAAAAGTAATATTAATAATAATATTTAGCACCGCGTCTTACTACCCGTTCGGGTTATACGCTTTAAGTACTAATTACGCTAATGGATTAGGAATTGGGAAGGTTGAATTAGAGGAATTGAACCCGCATTTGCGTGGAG
>CABEEJ010000135.1:207624-251659 GCA_901482245.1 Timema douglasi
ACCTCGATCTCCCCGTCCTCAGCAGTCGAGCTCAACACGACAAGCGCGTTAGCCAACTACGCCACCGAGGCGGGTAAAAGTAATATTATGTTTTCAACATTAGTTGAGTATAATATCTGTGTTACATAACAAACACTGTGATGAACCCACCCTTCACCTATGTAGAACCATATATACGTTAGAATTCCCCCCTCTTCCACTCTCAGTAGAGTTACGTGGTTTATGGATGACCCCTAACACCTAGACTAGGCGTGTAATACAACTAGAACCAGATGTCACATCATGGTGAAGTTGGTTTTTTGTATTCTAATTTAGAAAAAAGTTGAATTGAGACAAGTGAAGCTGTTTTACCAAATATTAAATAAATTGTGCAATTATATCGCACACACTTTTTCACATAGTCTATTATAATAAGAAACCATTAAAAAAAAGTTTTCAGTAAACTACCATTACATAATGTTCCCTTGGAAAAATCCGTATTAATTTTGATAATCATATGAAATACTCATCAAATATAAATCTTGTATACATTTGTTAAGGCCACTTTTAAAACAATTTCATATTTTCAAAAAATAATCCTCAGTAAACTAACCTCAAATTCTCTCTTTTTTTGTTGTTGGTAAAACGAAAATACATTTTTAAATGTAAGATACTTCGTAGATATTAATTTTGAATAAAATCATTGAATCCATTTTCAAAAATCAATCATCAGTAAGCTATCCATAATTTTAGGACTAGAAGTAAGATCACGATTGGGCCTCGAGGTATGATCATATAAATCATCTAAATATGAAGTTTGACTGAAATCCATAACACGGTTTCGGCTGTAGTCCCAGGCACAGATAAACAGAAGTGTAGCATCCACTTTATTGAGTTCCACCAATAAAAGTCAATATTCATCATATTCTCGAGCGCGAAAATTTCTATGAATACAATACTTATTCTATTTAATTGAAACAGAGAAGAATACAAAAAAATAAGAGAATAAATTGAAAACTGATTTTAAAATTAAAATATTATTACACTGAGCTTAATTTTTCCGTGGTATAGAATTAAAATATCGCACATTGATACGTTTTCTAGTTCGAGTGTAATTTTGTACCTAACATCGCGGCCAATCGGCCGTGAGATGGGCTACATAATAACTTTTGATTCCATTTTAAAGTAAATATTTTATTTTACGATTTGTTGGCAAATCGTTCTGATTTATATTACTTACAATTCATGATTATAGAACAAATATTGTTTAAAACAATCCCCGGTACTTTAATTGTTATATCAGCTTTAGCGTTTGTATTAAATTTTGACTTTAAAAAAAGCTCTAGAACTTCAATAGACTTGTGAAACATTTTTATATAACCATACAAATATTGTGGAGGGTTTATAAAATGTTATTTTTATAACTATGTTAATGTAAATTTCAAAAAGCACAGTACTTTTTCCAAAATAAAATGCTTAAAACACTTCAAATGTGGTAAGAGCAGCATTTAACGATGTTGCCTACTTGGTGATTTCAAAACTATTTTGAAAAGCCGGTTGCATCTAATTTGATGCGCTAAAGCATTCTGATCTTTATTATACTTTGACAGCAATCTAAAAAATATAAAGGAAGGGAATAAAGTAAACAGTTTGCCTTGGGAGGCCTCTTTTAAGTTTTATGTGCCGATACACTTCCCCTAGTTCTCTGACGAGTATACACACTCACCCTACTATTTGCGCCTGGACAACATTGACTTGCCTTTCAAAACTACCTTTTTTCTGGTTTCTTACTCTAAATAGGCACATGCCTCCACGAAATTTTTAAATCTATGTACTGGCAGGCCATTTTTGAGAATAGACCCGTTAATAGTTTGAGTTGTAGATCTAAAGAAAAAAGTTTACAAAAAACACTATGTTAAGACCAAAAAAGTAATATTGTAACATTGAAAAATACTGATTGGACTGCCAATGGTGGAGAGATCGGGGTCAAATCCCGGTTGGATGTACTGATTTTGGGTGGTGGGGTTCTAAATGGTTTTCTATTCTTACTTCACGGAAATGAGGGTACACTTCCCCTAGATTAAAACTTACTCATCCCTATTATAATAACGTAATTTTTCATAGGCGTTTAATTATTTTGACTTCACCAGAAGGTGTTTTGACTTTTACACGTTGTGTTTAATTTTTTTTTCACTTGATAACATCAAAACATCACGTGATAAAATTAAAATTCTACCTAACTACCTCTATTTTTTTTAGCACCACAACTTACTACCAATTTGGGTTTTTGGGTTATACGCATATGTATTAATCACTATAGTGGGTTAGAGATGAGATATGTTGAATTTAGAGGAAGTGTACCCGCATTTTTGTGGAGAGTGAATGAGAAACCATATTGGTAAAGCCACCCTTAGTACACCCGACCGGGATTGAGCCATGATCTCCTAATCATCGGCAGTTAAATCTATTGCAATAGTGACGCCTTAGGCCATTCGGCCACCTAAGAAGGTTATCCCTAATTGATCACCAATTCAGCCCCTTATTTACTTTATCTGACTAAAAATCCTTATAGAATATTAATACAGTATTCAGTAATCTCGATTCTCCTGTGTTTTAAGAGAGAATACAGAAAACTACACATTAATACACTCCCTGGTTCTAGGTGAGCTACCCGTGTGTTATGCCTCACTGCTCTTGATCATGGCTGAGGCTGTAATCTTAAGTAAAGCTTACTCTATATGTTTTAAAAACACATAACATATAATAACATTAGTAATCACCTCTTAATTTAAGTGATAGCAATGTGAAAGGTTGCTTATAGGAAGTGCACCAGCATGAACGTAAAGAGGGGATAGGAAAGCTACCCTTAGTGCACCTGAATCCGGCAAGAAATCTTAATATCTCCTCCTGTAGAGATAAAGCCAGTCTATTGCGAGACTGACACTTCAGACCATGTGACCACCATGATGACGTAAAAACAAAGAGGGCGAATGTTTAAGTCAAACAATTTTTTTGATAACTTAATCACATCGGGGGTCACATAGTCTGAGGCGCCAGTATCACAGTAAACTGGATTGCAGGTGACATGGTGGTCGCGCTTCGAATCTCTTACCAGGGTGATCTTGGCGGGTGGGGGAGAGAGATGGGTGTCCCCTAAAGATTGGTTAAACTCTGCGGTTTTCTCCTCTCCTCTCCAGGCTAATATGGGTTCATTTCCTCTAACCTACCTTCTTCATTTCTATACCTTAAATTAATTCAGTGGACACGCAACCTAGCTGTCAAACTGATGTCGAGGTGGGGGCCGAGGTTTGAAATCCGACTGGGTTTACTGAGATAATATTTGCATAATTTAGTTTCCCATTCTCTCTCTACGAGAATGCTGGTACGTTTCCTCTGAATTCGACATTCTTCATCTTTAGCACGTTGGTGTAATCAGACGCCTATAGATCCGAAGGGTACAGGCTATTCAGGCTAGGACTGGTACTGACAGGAAAAGTTACCAAATTTACTCTCATGTATCTGTTCGCCAAACCATTTGGTCCACAGAACATTTGCTTCGTTGTTACTTTTAGCAGTCAAAGCTTTCACAACAAACAATTTATTAGTAAGAGCGTTAGGTGACCTGGTGGTCTAGGGGTAAGGTGTCAGACTCTGTGCGGGGGGTTCGGGGTTCAATCCTCGGTCCCGGTACAGACATATCTGATTGCCAAACCCTTCCTTCACCTCTGACAAGACGTGTATTAATCACAACTTGTGAATGTGTGGAATGCCAGGCCTGCAGCGTAGTTCGGATCCCACGTTAAGCTGTAAGGCCTCAATTTCATGTCACAATCACCCTAACATTACACATTAGCGTAAGTGTGTATAGCCCGAACGTGTAGTAAGAGGCGGTGCTAATAATATTGATGGCACTTTTGATTGATAAGGTTAATGAGTGACTTTCAACCAATGTCTGCAAGACACTGACCCAAAACAAAATACGAATATTCCCTTAAACAAAAGGTATATTAAAAATAGATAAGAAGCGTGTTATCAATTCTTTCTCCCTGCCCTCGTACCTGGCTGCGTTTCTCCTTGTTGCTGGTGACGTCACCGTAGGGCTCCACGTCTACCAGTGATGCAGTCACGATGGTCGGCCCGGTGATAACGTCGACCTGACCATCGGGAGAAATGTCCACCAACGGGGCTGTGACGACATCGGGTGTATAGTAGTTCTCGGATTGCTCAACAGGGGTTGGCAGAGCTTGGAGCATCGGCACTGAGTATGGTAGAAGTAAACACACTACCCTCAGTATTGTCGTCATCTTGAGATCACGTTTAAGGTTTCTTTTATTGTCTGTGGATAGAAATTATGTCTTAACGTACAGTTCAATTTTGATAGGCAGAATTTTATTTGACAGTAAGAAAAACTACTAAATCTACTCCTGCGTATTTATGACAAGTCATAATCCTCTTCAACTATTACTTTTGATAGATAGGATCAAAACCCACAAAATAACATAAGAATGTAGTAAATTATTTTAATATTTGACCGCCAAGAATGTGTAATAATAAAATTCTTTCTACTAAAAGCTTACTTATGGGCTATGGCATGGCCGTCTTTAGTTACTATAGACGGCCATGGCTATGGCTGTATCCAGAAGATTTATTCGTGGGGGTCAATACTTAATGGTCTGTATTGAACCTTGGTTTCGAAATATTTCCAATCCTTTCTCGAGAAAGTTATTGATGTATTACCTTAAAATGTCATCCCCCACATGGTGTATTTTTTAGGTTAAATAGTTTTAGTCAGAGATAGCAAGCATTGCCACTATTTACCCTCTTAATTCTGGTCTCCTAGGTTAAATAATAAATGAATAAAGGTAATTTTATTAATTTTAGCACAATGCGCTACTACCCGTTCGCTTCATACGCCTATGTACTAATGTGTTAGTGATAAATAAGGTTGAATTTAGAGGAAGTGTCAGCATCTATGTGGAGAGAGAGAGGGAGAATATTTAAGGAAAACCACCTACAGTACATCCAACCGGTGTCAAACGCCAATCTCCCTGTCATTGGCAGTCTAGTCTATAGCGAGAATGATGCCTTAGACCATACGGCCACCGAAGTGGGTTAATTACTAAATAGTTTTAATAACAATAGCTTAATCACGTACACATATAAAATAACGCTGTTTGCTAACTAATGTTAATTTATTCAACCGTTTGATCAGCTAGTTTAGTCGCCAGGGAAAGTGGGTTGGTTACCAGACAATGCATGCGCGACGCACGAGAGACTGTATGCCACATTTAGTAACTGTGAAAGTTGAAAGGTTGCATAACCTGGTTGCCTTAACCGTCGTTTCGGTGCGGATGTCAAGGGGAAAGTGATTCAGTGAACTTGCGAAAATCACTTCTTGAACAATGAGACATAATTATCAAATTACGATATATATTTTTATATTAAAATTGGGTTTAATCCTGTACTTCTCAAACCTGAATCTTAAATTTTCCTTTCGAAACCACGAATCTTTAAAAATGTACAATTTAAGGGAAAGTGAAAATATTTAAAATAGAATCTTTTTTTAAATGTTTAATTGTTGGTGCAACTTACAATTGAGATATTCTCTGTCACGTGTATTACATAATAAACAACAAAGATAACACTTCATTATTATATTAATTATATTTATACAATTTTGTTAATTTTTGTTATTTTGTTATTCTACCAACTACACATGACTATATAATTTATTTTGCCCGCTTAAAATTGTTATATCAAGTCAAGGTCATCATCATTGTATTTGAGATACTCTTTTGAGTTTTTTACGAATCTCGAATCTGTCTAATAGCACAGGATTTGAGGGATTTAATGAATCGAGTATTAGAGTCTCTCATCTCTAAGTTTTACTTTCAATACTGACAGAAAGAAACGATATTAATCCGGGCTCTAACTCCATATAATAATAATAATAACAATAATAATAATAATATTTAGCACCGCGTCTTACTACCCGTTCGGGTTATACGCTTTAAGTACTAATTACTCTAATTCATTAGGAATTGGGAAGGTTTAATTAGAGGAATCGAGCCCGCATTTGCGTGGAGGGAGAGTGAAAAACCATTTAGGAAAAACCACCCTGAGTTCACCCAACCGAGATTCGAACCTCGATCTCTCCGTCCTCAGCAGTCGAGCTCAACACGACAAGCGCGTTAGCCAAATACGCCACTGAGGCGGGTTTAACTTCATATCACCGTTTCAGTTTTCATAAGACATATAATTATTTTTTTGCACCGCGTCTTATTGTCTTCCCGAAATATCAGCATAATTACACTCATGGGCTAGAGGCGAGGGTGCTATATCCTCTAGAAGAAATATAAACGCATTTTCGTGGAGGATGGATGGGAAACCAATTAAGAAAACCCACCCTCAGTGTACCCTGGCTGGATTCGAGTCCTTACCTGCCCATCACTAGTTTTTTTTAGCACCGCATCTTACTACCCATTTGGGTTATACGCCTATGTACTAATTACACTATGAGTTTCAGGGATTAAGTTGTTATAAAAAATGAGAGGTGTACCCGCATTTGTGTGGAGGGAGAGTGGAAAACCATTTAGGAAAAACCATCCTCAATACATCCAACCAAGATTAGAACCTCGATCTCCCCGTCATCGGCAGTCAAGTCTATTGGGAGAGTGACGTCTAAGACACCGTGGCCACTGAAGCGGGTATCACCAGTATTCTAGTCTATTGGGAGAGTGACGCCTAGGACACCGTGGCCACTGAAGCGGGTATCACCAGTATTCTAGTCTATTGGGAGAGTGACGCCTAGGACAACGTGGCCACTGAAGCGGGTATCACCAGTATTCTAGTCTATTGGGAGAGTAACGCCTAGGACACCGTGGCCACTGAAGCGGGTATCACCAGTATTCTAGTCTATTGGGAGAGTAACGCCTAGGACACCGTGGCCACTGAAGCGGGTATCACCAGTATTCTAGTCTATTGGGAGAGTAACGCCTAGGACACCGTGGCCACTGAAGCGGGTATCACCAGTATTCTAGTCTATTGGGAGAGTAACGCCTAGGACACCGTGGCCACTGAAGCGGGTATCACCAGTATTCTAGTCTATTGGGAGAGTAACGCCTAGGACACCGTGGCCACTGAAGCGGGTATCACCAGTATTCTAGTCTATTGGGAGAGTAACGCCTAGGACACCGTGGCCACTGAAGCGGGTATCACCAGTATTCTAGTCTATTGGGAGAGTAACGCCTAGGACACCGTGGCCACTGAAGCGGGTATCACCAGTATTCTAGTCTATTGGGAGAGTAACGCCTAGGACACCGTGGCCACTGAAGCGGGTATCACCAGTATTCTAGTCTATTGGGAGAGTAACGCCTAGGACACCGTGGCCACTGAAGCGGGTATCACCAGTATTCTAGTCTATTGGGAGAGTGACGCCTAAGACACCGTGGTCCTCGATGTGAGTATTATATATTAATAGTAATCAACATGGTGGATGGATTGGTAACTACTCTCGACTCTGATTAGGATGGACAGGTTTTGATTCCAGGCCAGGAGCTCTAGAGCAGAGATTTTCAAACTGTTTCTACCCACAGCATACTGAACAAGCTGATAAACTTGTCAAGGCACGCCTTAATTTTTTTAACGAGATATTTTATAATTAAAAAACTAATAATAGGAATGTGTTTAAAAGATCAACAGTTATAATTATAATAATAATTTTGTTATTTAAAAAAAATTGATCATAGATTTTAAAAGATTCATTTTTGTTCCTCATTTTTTTTTTCTTCCCTCTAACTCCCGCGGCACACCTGATTACCCTTCTTGGCACACCGGTTGAAAAACGCTGCTCTAGAGGATGTTTTTCATTTGGTTTCCCGTCATCTCGATGGACATTTACTAAACTTCACCTTGATTACTCCTGTACATTTAGATTATATGCTTCGTGCCAGTCATAAAAAGGGGCGATTAATAGATGTTTTGCACTCTATTACCAGTATGATTGCTGTTACTGGCCTTATTATAGGCCTACCTCAACCAGACCTTATACCACTAATATATGGACGTTGTGGAAGGAGGAAAACCCAACTTAATAGTCTTCCCATTCACATTGGTGGCCACATGTATGATGGCATCGGTCGCATCTTGCCTGGTTTTCTGGTAATGAGGTGGGGCTCGAACCCAGGTTGGGTTAAGGCCTATAGAGGAGATTTTTCTTTTTTTCCACTTTCTCTACACGCAAATGTAGATACACATCTTTCTATAAATTTTACCTGACTCATTTCTTCCATAATTAGTGTAAATATATGGACAGCTTGGATAGATATTAAGACGCGGAGCATTGAAGTAAAAAAAAAAACAGCCTTTGTAAATAATCTAACCTAGAGAACTTAATAGATGTGTCAGCTTTAACAGATGTGTAATAAATTTAGTACATTTTTAAATTTTTAATGTTGGTTATTATATTTTAAATCTACATTTTATATTATTGGGTGCTTTCAACGTGCACTCTATAACATAACGGATATGGCCCAAACACTATCTTTGTCCGTACGTCCAAAACTATGCCCTAGTACCAAGATATTTACTAGCGACAACCCAGTGTTCGGATATTAAATACCTTCTCCAACAGTGCCCGGAATCGAACCAGCCCTCTATGCATGGGGACAGGTCAATTACAAGCTGTTTATTGTATTGCGTCGAGCCGAACAAGTAGACCAACAACACTAGAGAGACACGCACTCAAGAAACATGCCGGAGTTCAGATTATTATGAAAGTCACCGGTTCTAACTTTTTTTTTTCTTTTTACTCCGTGATATTATGTGAGTCAAACGTCCGTACTTACGTTCACAGGAAATGCGATGGTTCCCGGAGAGCGGCCTTTCCCTCACGTTATCCACGACAAGCCACTCTTTTTATTTATTTCTTTTTTTTTTACTACACGGACACTTCAATTGAAGGAGAGGACCATGACTGGTCAACTTCCTGTCTTGTATGACTGACTCCCCTTGTCAACACAACCTGTTGGTTTAAAGTCGACTCGATGGTCGGTGAGTCCGTTGTAAAACTTTCATCCTAAAGCCTTCACCTCCCCCCCGCCCCTCTACACATCTCTCCCACCTATGTCGGCACAGTTTCTAAGCGTGTTGGATGCCAAGTGTTTTATTTTACACATCCTTATACCTTTTACAGCTGGCCGGATTGTCAGTTAGAAAACATTACCCTATATAGTATTTCTCAATATGGGTAGCAGGGTAATTGATCGGTTTATTCGGGCGCCGTCTACGTGAAAGGAAATATTCTCACTCGGCATTGTTTCTTATGGGAAGGGCATTTCTGAAGCTTCAAAATCACTATTACAGTCCACAATCATCTTAGAATATTCTGTTGTGACCCTGTTTATATTGGTCCAGGGAAGGCTACATTTATATTTATAAACATTTACTTTGGTATTAGAACTGATCGCGTGAAACGTCAGTGAAAATGAAATGATTTCGCCTTTTTATGACTTTTTTTTTTAAAGGAAAAAGTTTAGAATATAGAGTTTTTGATCGTAATGGAACATTTTGCTATGTTTCTCTTCGATTTTAACATGAATCATACTTACGAATAACAAACCATTTCTTATATAGCGCTGGATTTATGAACATCTTCAGAGCTTCTCAGATTCAAATAGGCAGTTGGGAGCATGCAAGGGCGTAGAAAGCTAATTTTTCTAGTGGGGGGGTCCACTAGCAAATTTTATGGGGGTCCGGATCCCCCTCCTCCCGACCCTGCCCTTACTTTCAAACTTTTCATAGTTAGCAAATAATGTTTTGAGTAAGTATGTATGTTGAGATAATGGGTGGCGAAGGGTAGTAGACCTACCTACATAAGCTACTAAATCCACTTCTGACAGTTTGTTCTGTTATTTAAGCCGAAATCTTCTTAGGATGATTCCTCGAGTAGGATCTTACAGGTGATAGCAAAAATGTTTGCCTCAATTTTTCGAGCCCCCCTTACTCGGTTCATTCCAAGAAATGTTCTTTGCTTTTCAATACCATAAGAATGTACGAGGAAAGAAGTGCAGTATTTGAAATGTTGACAGAGATAATTTTACAATAGGAAGTTTTACAAGGTGTATCTTGAAGGTAAATATTAAAATATTCACTAACCAATATTTGGTTGATGACATATACAATTAAAGCTGTATAAGAATAAAAGACTTAAACATTAGGTTTTTATATGTGCTTGAGGACCCCCCTAAGGGGTCGTCCAACAAATTCCAGGGGGATCTGGACCCACACTTTCTACGTCCTTGCTTTCATGGGGACAATCATACTCTTTGAACTTTTCTGGGATTCCAACCCTAGCCTCCCAAAGAAACAATTATACGCTTTAAACCTGGATGGAGCTAGAGCCCCAACCTCCCGCGGGGAGGAATTTGTGCTTTGAACATAATTGAAATTTGAACCCTAACCTCCCCCGTGTAAAACCTTGCGGAAATTTGAATTCTTATCACTCATGCGAAAACCATATGCTTTGAACCTGGCTGGGATTCAATCCCTAGCTTCCCATGGAAAAAAAACATATGTTTTGAATCAGAATGTGATTCAAACCATGATTACTGACAGTAAAACCAAACACTTTTAACCTTTCTGGGATTAGAACCCTGATCTTCCACTGGAAAATCATGCACTTCAAATTTGTCAGGGTTCGAATCCTAAACTTCTATGGGAAAAATTATGTGTCTTAAGCCTGTCAGGGATTTAAATCCTAGCCTTCCACGGAGAAAATCATGCGCTTTGAACCTATACAGGATTCTTACAATAACCTGCCTTTACCGGTCACTTAGTCACTGCTGCAAGTGTAAAACTACGTTGGTAGATTCCACAACAATCATCAGAGATAACTGTATCCTTTACTATGTTACGAAAGTTAAATATTACTTCAACTACTACCTAGACATTTTCAATAATCTAGGTTGCCCTTTCTCTTGCCTAAGTGACTAGAATGGTTGGTCGCAAGTTTAGGAGACTGATTCAATTCCGGTTGACAAAGATAACGATCCCGTACTGTTATCCCTTTAGTAATTATTTAGCTAGGAGCTGAGTGCTTAGTATTAAGGTGGGATGGTGGGAATTGCAAGTTAAGGCCAGTATTTATGCAATATTCATGGAGTTTTTTTCCGTCAAAATAAATAAAGCAGTGCTCTAGTAGAAACAGGGAGTTTAATTTTTTTCACATAGTTACCTCGACGGTTCTTGTATATGTGTCAGGAGTATTCTAAAATTTAATTAACACTTTTTCTCTTTATTTTAAAAGTTTCCCATAAAATTATAATATGCTCATGACAAATATTCTAGTACTGTTTTAAGTTAAATTAGTCTCTAAGTTGTGTGATGGTACATTCTATTTATAAAGATAGTACACATTAGGCCTAAGTACTGAAAATAATAGTACATATTTTTAAAGGGTTGAATAAAATATACTGTCACAATAACCTTAGCTTGTGGCAGTAGCATCGGAACTTTGTTTGTGTAAAGGAGGGAATAGGTAAAAAAAAGTTTTATTTAAGGAATTGCCTTCCAATAACCCACCCAAGCCCTTCCCAATAAATGTTTGAAAATTGGATGTCTTAAAAAAACTATTTGACGTGGTCCTCCTTCCAAATTTTTGAAAATTAGACTAATTCTATAAGATATTTGAAGTAGTCTTATTCTGATTTTTTTTAAAAAAAGGTGGATATTTATACAAACTTTAGATGCTACTTTGAGAAGTCCTCGCCTTGAATAAAAAACAACTGATTCCTCTAGAAGCTATTTAAAGTGGTCTTTCCCTAGAAATGTTTGAAATTTGGATACCCCTCGAAGCTGTTTAGAGTGATCCACATCTAATTCACACCCTCCTCCCATCCCCCGACAGTTAGATTCCTTTAGAAACTTTTTGAAGCTGTCTTCTCCAGAAATTTTTTAAAATTTGTATGTCTTTAGATGCTATTTGGAATGATTCTACCCTGGACTTTTTTGAAAATTTGATGCTTTTAGAATTGATGAGTTTTTGGAGTTGTCGTAGCTTGGATTTTTTTTTAAATTGTATAAACCGGGAATATATTTAGAGTGTCCTACCAACAGAGTTTTAAAATCGGATGCATCTAGAAACCATTTGAAGTGGTTCCTACCTGGAAATTTTTTGAAAATTGAATGCCTTTAGCAGTTATTTGCAGTTAGATGTAAACTTTCAGCTTCATATTCAAGAATATCAAAAGTTATGAAATTTATCTAGAAGGGACTAATTTATTCCAGGAGTGGGAATCAACCCCTCCCCTTACATCTTATTCCCCGGTTTCACTATCATTAATTTATTGTGGTCCTTTCCCCAATTTTTGGAAATTAGATTATTTTTAAAACTATTCCTCTGATTTTTCTTAGAATTTTTATGCTCCTAGAAGCTATTTGGAATAGTCTTTTGGGAAATTTTGAAAATGTTGTTGCAGCCAGTCCTTACTTAGGCTGTTTTTAATTTATATTTCCTAAAAGCTATTTGAAATAGTTTTCTTCCAGATTTTTAAAAATAAAATTTGGTTGGCTCTAATATCTATATAGATTTCTCCTCGCCTGAATTTTATCAAGAATTAGATGTCTTTGGAAATTATTTGAAGTGGTCTTCGCTCAGCAATATTTTGAAAATCTGATCTTCTTAGAAGCTATTTGGAATAATCCTCCTATGTAAATTTTTTGAAAATCAGGTGCATATAAAAGATATTTAAAGTGGTCTTCCACCGAATTAAAATAAAATTGAATTTGAGTGGTCCTCGCGTGAAAATTCTACAAAGCTATATGCATCTAGAAGCTATTTAAATAGTCCTCACTTAGCTTATTTTTTAAAAATTTAGATTTCTTAAAAGATATTTGCAAGTGGTCTTCTCCATCAGATTCTTTAAAATTTGAATGCATCTAAAAGTCACCTAAAGTTTGATTTGATGTCATATTTCAACTTCATATTCGATTTCAAAAGATTTAAAAAATATTCAGGGTTGGAGAGGGATCTATTCCAGGGGTTGGAAAATGCTCAGCCTTGCTCCCCCCCCCCCCCCNTGGAAAATGCTCCGCCCTGCTCCCCCCCCCCCCCTCCACTGGATTGCGGCAGCTACCATCCCTACGACTACAACCTTCACCAAAATAAAATAAGACACTATTTCAGTGGGGGTGTTTATGGTTATTTTCTCACGGAATATCTTAAACATTAGTATGGATGCCACCAAAATATATCAGATGCTTAAAAAATGTATACTTAGGATTGTTGTCATAATAAGGGATGTTTTGGTTGCCAAGCCTCTTTGTAAGAGGGTGGGGGACAGCATCATACACTATGGGAATATTTCGCAAATACGAGAAGTGTGGCAGCTCTAGCTATCCTATCTTAATATGTCACCAACTAACAATGCCGAAACTGTTCTAAGCCACAGTTTCTTAAACTGTGTGTTGCAGTGAACATTGTAAAATGTAAGTTAAATATATGTTATAAAACTACTCTAGTTACAATACACTACAACCTTTCATTCTATATTTGTCTAAACTAATAGTTTCCATTGGTTATCTGCATTCATACAATTTGTAAAATATAAACATGTATTTTAAAATATAAAATATAAATGCATGTATGCATTTTTTTAAGTAAAAATGTTAATTATTTCTTCGCATTTGATCCAAGACTGGTCATAAACTAACACTAGAGTATTAACACCTCTAATTGACTTCATTACTGTCCGAGGTCGCTAATAAATTCTCTTGTGAAATTGGGTCACAAAAAAAGAAAGTTTAAGAACCTGTGTTCTAAACCAGTGGTATTCAACCTGGGGTACGTACAATTTAAAAGTATGTTTATATACTTTTTATTATTATTTCATGATAAACACTCATTAATCTAGATTAGCCACTAAATACCCAGATGTGATCCTGAAGCTCTGTCTCTATTAAGTTTATTTACATTAAAAAAAATTGTATCTCATTATATAACCGGTAGAGACATCAGATTGTTTATTTGTAAACTATTCGCCGCGCTGATGCCCAAGGTACACCTATGGAGGTTATCTACGTGTTCCCGCCGTGAGATGATGTGATGGCAGTGAATATGAACGTGTAGAGCCAGTGAAGGTCTTAGCTCTAACTTAAGCTTTATCCAAACCAGGTTGACCATTCAGATAATTACACTTAAGAGGAAAAAAGTGCCCAAGGTATCAGTCAGTAATCGAGCCCAGGACCCCTAGACTTGTTGCCAAGTGCACTGACCACTACACTACGGGGCCGGTTAGATATGGATGATAGAATATGTATAGCTTTCATTATGTACAAACAACTTTTGGGGTTACAAAGTTGCGAAGATAAATTATATATGGAGGTACACGAACAAAAAGGGTTGAATAACATTGCTCTAAACAATCCCATTGCTGCCCAAACTTGTTTGCGTGGTGTATTACTACTATCTTCACCGGAGGTTGGGCGGGGATTCCCAGAATCAAGACATTCTGACAGATCGATGTCCGAACAAGGAAATGGAAACAGTACACGAGGAGTCACTGTTGTTTTAGCGATAGCAGGTGACACACTGCAACACCAGAATATTCAAGAAATATACTCCATTCACGGTAGGAATTACTCTCTGAAAGGTCTTTTTTCCTTCCAATATCTTAATATATAATAGATTTCTGGTAGGGAAAAAGGCCTTTCAGAAAACAATTCCTACGCTGAACAGACTTTAGCTACTCTTTCTTTAAGAGGGGCACCATGGGGCAAGGGGCAAGCCCTGTATCGTGGCTTCCTATTCCTATAATATTGAACCATGTCAATGTTTTTAGAATACTCCAAATCCTTAATCGGATGATGTCAACCAATTAAAAATTACAATACTTCGTCTAAATATAGTCATTTAAAGATAACAGTTTCAGAAAACTCGATATATTCAGTCAAGATTTTACTAATTTTATTAATTTATAAATTGTTTCTTTAAATGAATCACCCGGGGACGTAGATAAGATTCAATTTCTGTCGGAGGTGGGTAAAATATTGATCCCATAAAAACATATCCACACCAGTGATCACGTAGACTAGGTCATCAGTCTCATCTTATATAGTTTGTAAGTTACGCGAGGTTGGGATTTAAATCCAGGCCATGTGTGAGTCTGTCTACTGAGATAAAACTCTCAGGTTAGATTCTTACAATGGCGGAAAATGTTATTATTGGTTGAATATGGGTTTACCCTATCGCATTGATAAATTAACGGATGGAGACGGGTTGTTGTGCCTGTCCTAACAAGACGGCAGTGGAAAATATATGACTTGGATAAAAAAAACGGACCCAGGCCACTAGCGGGAAACAGTAATGGATGTAAAATAAAGTTTACCAGATTACGGCATATTTATTAAAACAAAACATTTTATAAAACAAATAATAAAAAGTACATTTTTAAAAGTTCCTGATGGCTCAGTGGTCTGTCTTCTTGGCGTCTCCTCTGGTGAACGGGTTGGTTAGGAGATTGTTCACTGCTTTCAGCACTGAAATGGGGATCTGAAAAAACAAAGAGGGGCATTGAAAATTACAGTAAGTGCTAGACTTTATGTTAGCACACCTGACTATGAACAGTGGACTAAGATATGTCACATTTGGTCCGGTATAATAGTGAAGGGTAGGTCCAGGCTCAGATCCCAGTCAGATGCGCTGAGTTATTTTATCCTTTATGGTTTCTCACTCTACTTTCACGTAAATGTGTGTACATTTTCTTTAAATTCTACCTTAATTCTAATTTTACCTTCGGCTAGGCCATTAATGACTCTTCTGTTAAACGTAATAATAAAAATGATCTTACATATTGAAAATAAAATATCAAAGATTAAAGAAAACAACTAAAAAAGTTTTAATTTTGTTTCAGTAAATAGGGACTCGACGTATTTGAAAGCTCAGAAAGATACTAAATATAGTATTACGCATTCATACGTCAAGCCATATGTTGTTAGTGGCTCTATGTCAATGTTGATTAGTCGCTCTATATTTTGATTCGTCCTTCAACAATTTTAAGCCATGGTTCAAATTTCCAATTTCTAATTTTTACAGTCGTGTAAAATTCACGCAACTCATAATTATGATTAAGTTTGTTTAATCATTGCAAAATAATAACTTACAAAGGAATATTTAAGATTTTAGGAAGTAAAGACCTGAAAGTAAAACAAGACATTTATATGTAGTTAAGTTGAAATTTATTTTTTCTTACTGCATGAATTAATTCGGTGGGTCACGTGTTTCAAGACCCTTGCTGTATAAATTTTGTCGTATTATGACAACCCAACTAAAGTCTAATTTTCATAGGAAATTTGCCAGCTAGATACGTTAAATCATGTGATTTACAGGTGTCACTTTTAATAGATATCATCAGTACCTATAAAATAACACCTAAAATGTTATCATTGCTAACCACAAGCAAATATGTTTGTATTTTCTAAAATACTGATCCTACCAAAATTCTATTAAGTATATGCTACCCGACAGAGGCTCTCATCAGCTGGTATAAGAAATAAGTAAGACTAAATTAGGATGTTTATGGCCTTCTTTTGAACATATCGTAGACGTACCTGGAATATGTCGTTGATGAACCTTGAAAAAGCTTCCCCTCCACTGGGTTTAGGTGTCGGGGGTGCTTTCTGCTTAGTGACCGTCGGCTTGGTGATTTCTTCTGTGGTCAGGATTGTAGGAATATCTGTGATCGTCTCCTGTGGAGTGATATATTCTTGTTATAAAGTGTTTGACAGATTATCACCATAATTTAATGTCCATACACTTGAGTTTAGACACCTTAGTACAGTCGTTAACGTGATTGTCTATTGGCTCTATGGAAAAGATTGTCAACGAAAGGTCTTAAATTAATATTTATTTCTTTACAAACATTATGTTTATTTCAGGATAGCCCTGACGTGGAATTAAGGGGAACAATTTGCATTTTTATATATAAAAACATTTACATTTAATTTTTCATGAACCGCGTTTTAATACCCACTCGGAATCCACATATTTACACTTTTAGTGGTAGGGATGAGGGAAGAAGAATTTTGAATAAAATGTTACCAGCATTTGCATGGAAGGGGCGTAGTAAACAATTTAAGAAAATAATAACCCTAGCATAACCAGATGGGATTTGGTATCCAACTTGTTCGTCACCAAGCAACTTAACTAAACAAACTTGGTATTTAAACCACGTGCCCACAAGTGAGGGTAGTTCTAATGCCTTATTGTTTTCTAAATATACCGATTAGTTAGTGCTAGTAGGGGTTATAAAGTAGTGTATTAGCCTCTTAAAGGGGACAGGTGTGAGGGTTGAGAATAGTGTTAGAAATTGACACCCCTTCTCAATGCGCTTGGTGGGGTATTGAACTCTAGCTCACCGGAGTCAAAGTTAACACACTAACGCTGTTTTAACGGTGCCTGTAAAAACAGCTTTTAAGGCGACATGGCTAACAATTAACCTCATTTCTGGTTATTGTGAACCTTTAAATATTTGTTTTCAAGATAGATAAACGTTACTTCTGGTCTGAAATCAGTGAATCACTGGCCAGCGTGTCCTTATCTCTATTATTCAAGTTTATCAAGTTTATCAATTATTTTTCTATAATAAACCATTTAGCACTGAGTTTATCAACAGATTACCCACATAGCTTAGTGCTTAGACTAAACTTACAGATGTTATATTATGGCTAGTTTATGATTGGGAATTTGGGGTTCGAGTCGGGTGTACTAAGGGTGGTTTTTAAAATATTTTTCCACCCTCCCACCATACAAATGTGAGAACTGTTTCTATAAATACTACTTTCTTCAGATCTTCTCCATTAGTATATTTAAATACGGATATTTTGTACGGGTAGTAAGATGTGGGGTAAAAGTAGAATACAAATAATAACAGACTAGTATAAATAATAATAAATCTAGTATAAATGATGAATCAGATTAAATTAGAGAAATTGTAACCCCATATTCTTGAAGAGGGGATGGGAAAAACTACAGTGATACATTTTGTGTGGAGAACAACCCCCAGTGTCCTGAGATGAGATTCGAACTTTGACCTCCCCTTCTACGGCAATCCATTCCATTGTGATCCTGACGCCTTGGAAATTTTAATATGGAGGGTGTTCACACCCCTACCTAATTCAACAAGGTGACGTAAAGTGGTGATTAAGTGGTTTTAGGCATCTGTTTCGCATTGAACTTCTCCGCCGTGGATGGGGAGGTCAAGTATCGAATTCTGATCTGATACATTGCAGGAAATTATGTGTCTTCTCTCCTTACTCTCGCATAATAATGGAATGTCACTTTATTTAAACTTCCCTCCTTATCCTTATCTCGTAGATTATATCCTATGTTGCTTGCCTTTGTGGGCACACGGACTAAATATTAGGCTCTTCATCAACCAAGAGGTTGGGGATAAAATATGAGCTAGGGATGTACTTTCTTAAATGGTTTCACTCTCTTCCTCCACTAAGATCAAGGTACATTTCCTATAAATTATACCTACCTCGTCCCCACAACATTGAAGTTATTAAAATTATTATAATATGGATGGTTGGTAAGACGGGGTATAAAAACATGTCGAACTTACAAATAGAATTCTAAAAAATCCAAGGCTAATTATTTGACCTGGAGTTCTTCATCTGAACCTTATGTTAACTGAACAAGAGTCGCAGGTGACTCGCGAGCTATTGTTTTCTGACCTTTGTCCTAATAAATTGTAGAGGCTAGCATGGTTCCTTGTATTTATTCATAAATATAACGCGCTTATTCAATATGTCTTTTGCAACCCGGGTGAAATGACGTCAGTATAAGTTAAGACTCATTATAAAATATACATAATTACCTACCCAACTGTGTATGGAATAGTTACTGTCGGAGGTTATCTGGTAGCTTCAATAGTTTTCACTCTACGCATATTTATAGACATTAATTGGGTAGTGACGAGGGAGTTAGAATTTTTCAGAAATGTATATCCGCATTTGCGTGGAGGAAGAGTGAGAAACCATTTAGGAAAACCTACTCTCAGCACATTCAGCTGGTATTCGAACTCCAGCCTTCCTATCACCAGCAAATAAGACCAGACGAGTTGGATGCATTGAGCCGCGTGCCCACCGACACGTGTTTATAAAAAGTACTGAAGATATATTCATACGTCAAATTAGATGATCTTCAGATCTCACTTTTGACAAATATTATCTCTTTCAATAAAAATAATATATTTTGTCAGTATTGAGAGTAGAATACTCTAGTTTTAAAATAAATATTATGAATATTCTTTCAACCACAATTCAAATAGAGCCAGTTTGATAAAAAAAAAAGCAACTCCTTTACCGGTTTAATCTCGTTGTTCCTCTCGTCTTTCTTTATGATGCTATTTTCTTCATCAGATGCGTTGTGAACATGACCAAGAATAGAACACACGACCAGTAGTGCGAACAAATAGCTGGACAGCATCTTATACTCCTGTCTGAAGAATAAGATCACAATTTCATGTTTTATTATAGTGCTGGTATACCTAAATATCTGAGCTAAAAATATTTGCGACAAATTGATTATATACAATTATATTAGTAATAATATAAAATAATAAGGTGAGGTGAAGTTAAGGTGAGCTAAGGAAAGCATTTTTTGCCATTTATATAAGAAAAATCTTTTTTTGGCAAAAATAAATCAAATATTGTTTCGGTAGATCCATTTAATTTAATTTTCTACACATAATAATATCAAAAGTTTTTGAATATTTATTATTGACATTCAAGAATTTTGTCAGAAAATTTTCTTTCTATTTAAAATTTTTGTGTTCAAATTCCACTATGCCCATGACAGCTATTTAAGAACTGTGGACACTACTGTTTAGAAAACTTGATTAAATGTACAGTACCTACTGGACCAATAATTTATTTATTCTGCCACAAAAAAAGTTTCCTCAGTAAAAACTGGACCAATATAGACCTAAACTCGCGTTTCCTTCTGTACTAGCTTAAAACTTCTTTCTAAGGATGGTATTACATTTTCATAATTTTTTAAACAAAATAAACGTAAAATAATTTAAAATTAAACACTAAGAATGATATAGAAAATATTCATCTATGGGCGGTGAAACATTTAAAAATCTACTCTGCAAAGGAAAATCACACTTGATAAATGATATAATTGTGGCGCTTGTTTCGTATGAAATACTGTACATTTTAAAGATATTAGCACCTTTGAATGCCTAGCTTAATTTTAAAGACTTTACTATTCTCTTTGAAAAGCCCTAGTGCCTGTTGCATAATATAAATGCAATATAAAATATTAATAATTGGGATGTATAAAGAAAATAATACTACTGTCTAAGAAACTGGACCTGGAAGATGAGGGGAAAACCTGTGAAGTATTACACAATGGAGCATCGCTTTGTATGGAGCTGAAACATGGATGTGGTGCTGCAGGAGAATAAAGAGGATAAAGTGAACAGTACAAGTGACCAGTGAAGAAGTTTCACGGAGAGTAAATAAATCGAGAACCATGATGCCAGTGATTATTTGAAGAAAGGCTGAATGGATGGGCTACATTGCGCTAATATATGGTTTATTTAAATGTTATAGATGGAAATATGAAAGAGAGTAGGGAATGAAACTTATTGATGACCTTAAACAAGGATGTATAAAAGGGAGGCTGCTAATAGGACATGTTGAAGGACTCAAATTGTACAAAGCAAGAAATAAAGCAATACAGAAATATAATACTCTTATATAAATGGTATATTTTAACATAGATTTTAATTGGTATTCTAAGATACACTATATTTATATTAGCAAATAACTTTTAAACATAAATATAACAGTGTAATACAACCCTAGTAAAATAAAGAGCCTTGATAAAATTTAGATCCTATACGTCAGACACTGAAGTCTAATCTTATTAGGAAGGGCCTTATGTAACAGCTAATAGACTACTACATTTGCTTTTTTTAAAAGGCTCTTTCCACGAAAAAATGGACTATACGAGTTGAGAGCCTCGTCACGTGACTAACATTTTCAGGGGTGGCTTAGTCAGTACCGCCAAACATCTATGCTGCGTGAAACAAACAACCATTGCGGCACTTTTAATGCCACCCTAATTAAGTGTGTTTTGTTTGGAAGTAAATCATTTTAATGCCCTTCCTTCAAATTATGCTTACTAATATAAGAACATAAAAGAGGAGAAGGGTGAAATTAAAGGAAATCAACCAGAGTTTTCCTGAAGAGATGATGAAAAAACCCTCTAAAAACAAAATACAGTGCACCTGGTCATGATATAACTTTCTTAAGATAAATATTTTTATCACTTCTATTTAACGGGAACTTTCTAAACCAAGTAGTAGCAACACACGACTTACAAACTAACCTAACTTTAGAAGATATACACTTAATGTTTCGTCTGTAAATTCATCACTGTGAAAGAGAAATCCCAACTTTACACATGATACATCTTTTGTATCGACAAGAATCGTACAAGGGACCATTTAGTTTGACGAACTATCAGCTAAGTGTTAGTTCCGGACCCTCCCATGACAGAGACCTGAGTTCAAGCCTGTACATTCGCCCTAACATTAAAAGTTTAGTCAAAATAATATATCATAATTATAAATAATATAATTTGACGTGCTTCACATCCAAATACCCATCTGGTTTATCAATAAGCGTAGGGATGGGTAAGTTACAACTTATAGTAAGTGTACCCGCATTTACCTGGAGGGAGAATTACACCAAACCAGATTGAAGCTTTATTTCACGTGTGCAATGGTACTAGTAATAATAATATAAAGGAATGTTATAAAACTGAAAATGTTATATAAGTATTAAAATTTGCAAAACAATTTATTTGTACTGAAAGTGTCCGCATTAGCCTATTATCCAAACCGGTTTTGATTTAGCTTTCCAGGCATTCATAAAGAGAGGGCAATCTGTGTCCAGATTTGTTGGTTAGTTTTGTGTACCTTTCCATAATTACCATGACATCAAGGAGAAATATACAGTTCCATCCCAACCATGACACCAAAGAGAACTATATATTATAGTGAAGAGGGAAATTATCTTCTTCGAAGCTTGAAGTCCAAACAAGTTCAGCAAATCACGATATTAACTAGGGGAAACTATTTAAATAGAGTATCTAACAGAACTACTTCAAAACAGCAACTAAAGGAACTACTTCAAAACATAGCTAATATATTTACCTTAAAACAGCAAATAATGGAACTACTTTCAAGTCAGTATCCAGTGAAACTAATTCACAACATATTCTTTAAATTGAAAAATGACACCTGGACACGGGAATATAACCCTGGACCGTTGACTTAATATGCCAATGCTATAACCACTGAGAGATCCAATACTAATCCCGTGATCAGGGTCATTCTCCACTAATAATTTAAGGCATAGTCTATGATGGACGTGCGGAAATTGTCAGCTACGTATGAGTGATCAATTAAGATAATAAACCATCAGATAACGCAGCCACTATTGACTCGGGAGTTGGCCTTTTGCTGCCAATAGTCTTTCATAGGACTCCTGGATTGATCAGGGGCTATAACATTAGCGTACTAAGCCAAAGGTCCCGGGTTCAATTCCCGTGTCCAGGTGTCATTCATTCAATTTAAAGAATATGATATTTAGATTCAGCTATAACCGTAATTAACAAATAAAATAGCTTGGCTATTAACGCACAATTAAATACCTTTAAAATAATATCTAATTCGTTTAGAGTTTTTATCTTTTATATATGTAGGTTTTTTTTATAGTTTTTGTTATAGCCACAAAGACCCAGCATTATGCTAGAGAAATAACTCTAGAGAACACTTTTAGCTAGTGACTGTTATCTGTATTTAATGGTGTTGGGGGTAAACGACGGTTAACTTTTAACATCACCTCAGCTCAGATAACTTAAGCATTGCAAGATGTGTACGAGCTTATTATCGTGTTAGTGACGTACCCATAAAAACAACAACTTAACCAATATTTACTCAAGAATTAGTAAAATTATTTCCAATAATTTTATATTAGCCCTACTATTATTAGACTCAACCCATACGTGTTACTAACTTCTGGGACCTCCTAATTATTATGAGCTTGGAACCACTCGTATCTGCTATAGTTCATCTTGAAACCGAACAAAAACCAGCACTTAAAAACTAGGATATTTGATCATATATAATAAATTATCTTAACTCAGAACATCAAAATTTAGTAGTTTATACCCGAAGCTAACGACAGAAAGTCATAAAATATAGTATCAGCACCACAGGACGTTCCCATTACAAATACTAAATTCCTTTATGTGTAACCTAGGAACAAACCAGGTTCCCTTAGACATGTAGTCAACGTCCTGCTTACTACGTGTAGCTACAAATACGTAGTGAACTCCAAATCGTAAGTACTTCA
This sequence comes from Timema douglasi, assembly GCA_901482245.1. Classification (NCBI taxonomy): domain Eukaryota; kingdom Metazoa; phylum Arthropoda; class Insecta; order Phasmatodea; family Timematidae; genus Timema; species Timema douglasi. The sequence continues at coordinate 231,037 of CABEEJ010000135.1, forward strand.
CTTTCTTTCAAACCACGTCAAGGCTAAGTATCTTGGACCTCATCCGGCTTAAACTCTACACAGTATTTCAGAAGAGGGTTTGTAACGCCTTAATAGTTTTGCCCACATCACGAGGCCAAAGCTACTATATTCGTTAGAGTTAGGACTCACCTATGAGAACTGTAGAGGTGGTCAGATGGGCACGTTCTTCTGGTAGATGTCGGAAGTGCACTGACTCCTCTGACGGTGTCTACTGGCTACTGGAGAGAGCTGAGGAGAGTTTCTAATGACCCACTCACTGCCTGGAAATCACCTCCTCTATTCTACTGCTAGCTTGATACTATCTGTTCCACGAACACTGGCACGTCTTTCTTATGATAAGTACTTAGGAACGAACCGTTAAAACTGTTGTTTTTGTTTACTTAATGGCCCATGGCTATTCAGTGACTAAATTAATCTAACCTCAAATATAAGCACGTGTTTAAATAAACACATCAACAAGTAACATCAGCCTAGAGGAAGAAATCCACACCAGTGGTCACACAGTCTAAAGCATTTAGCTGGCAATAGGGACTGCCGGTGCCGTAGAGGTAAAGAGAGGTTCGAATCGTAGTACTAGGGAGGGTTTTCCATAGGCTCTCTGGTATTCCTCTCAACTCTCAACGCTAATATGGTTGCATTTCCTCCAGAAAATCTCTGCCATGTCATACTACAGTCCAGTTTTTATAGAAAGTGAATTTGGGAAAATACAAACTTTTTTGTCAAAATTGATAGCATTTTACTACTATATTAGTAGTGTTCTTTTGTAGGTATTGAATAAATATATTAAAGTGACAACTGCAAATCACATTATTGGACGTATGAATACGGGAAAGCAGACAAAGTAGCTTTTCTATCTGTCGGATAGAGCCCTTCCTATGAAAATTGGGCTTTATCTTTCCGGGCTATACACATTTTAATCCCGTTAGAGTGGTTGGGATTAGGAAGGTATAATTGAGAGTAAATATACACCAAACCAGGATTTGGACTCCAACCACCCCCTCCCTGGGAGTTCATAATAGACGAGCTTAACGTTTTGTTCAGTAACACATCGATACAGGTCCTTACCACCTTTAGATTTAGTCGCCAATAGCCGACTAAAGAACAAACCCCTCGACTTATTAGTCATTACTAAGAAACACGCACTGCACGTCATTTATCATCAAAATGTATCATATTAATTAATATCATAGAATATTACCAAATATATATATTTACACACATTTTAGAGATCTATATTATATACCTATGTGGCCCTTATACAATTGTGAACAGAACATAAGTACTCCACACTATGTAGACTTTAATTCTGTCTACGACAGGATGATTATATTAGCCAACCTGTGAAAACCTAGCTTTAAATTGGTAGATGCATGGAAGGTTAGGTTTTTAGGTTGGGGAACTTATAATTTAAAACATATATGCAGTGGCAACGCGGGATCTTTATTTTTGGTGGGGCCAGGTCAAGGGTTACCGATACTGATTTTTTCTCAAAACGTGTTAACATATTAAGTTAAATCAATCTAAGTTTTTTTAATTTCTAAAAATCACTAGAATTATAAAATTATTAAATAAATATACAAAGATAAATAATAAAATAATAAAGGTTTTTAATTAAACTTCTCGATTGATGACTGATGACATTACTTGTACAAAAGGCACGTCTGTCTCTTAGTGCCAGTTCATAAGTACCACAGCAATTTAATCATTCTATTAGTTTGCCTAATTTATACCTATTTTTTTGACACCTATTGATTTTGTTTTGGATTGAAATTTTAACCGCGGAATCTATTTGTTATGTAATATTTACTGTTCCGAATTTTTTAAACTTAAATTAATTTTCGAAATAAATGGCAAATTCCTGGTGTTTTCAATTATTTACTTAAATGTTTCAGATCCTTACAGCCCATCATCGTCTACAATTCTTCACCACCAAATAATAAACAATAAAAACAAAATAATCTCTGCTTTTCTTCACTCACAGTTAACCACAATTTTTACCAAGCATTAGAAAAAGTTATTTTTCTTTGCCATTCTCCTGCATAAATATAAAGTAATTAGCCTGGTGTGCCCCTAACCGTTTAATTTCAAGTGTAAAGCTGACACCGGAATGATAGGGGGATTTACGTTGAGAGACATCTCACACGCGTGGCTTCTTTGAGAGTGACCACCAGAGCTGGCCCTGCTCAGCTTCTATATTCGGTCACTCTAGCGCTGGTACAGTCCTCGCGTGACATTTGGAGCAAAGAATTAATAATGTTGACTTGAATACCGTATAACGAATCCAATAACTCACTGTATGTAGATAATGGTGATTCACTTCATATTCATGTTATTTTTTCAAAATTTTTATAGAATAAAAAGAAAGAAAAAATAATTTTTATTTAAAAAAAAAGTTGGAAAAAGGTTTTGTAGCCTGGCTCTGGTGGGCCCTAATATAAGCCTGTATGCAATATAGCGATTAACTAGTACACATATTGTAATGGTTTTTTTATGTTAAAGAATAAATAACTATTTTTAAATGTTTTTATTTCATTGGTAATATTTTGTATTTTCGCCAACTTATTGAGTGTTTCCTCAACAAAGGAACCAAATCTCATCTTGCTAGCTCTTCGCGAACATCTAAAAATCTTTTGGACACACACCACACTAGATTTTCCACACAGCTGCCAAAATTGACACGTATCCGCTTTAATGTGAGTTTGGTGGTCATGGCGAACTTAGAAATGTCTAAACTCTATAGGATGGGATATTCATTATGTGATATATTCAATCACAGCCTGTGTTACCATTTAGACTAAAATAACAAGTTTAGAAGAGCTATCCGAGTTTAAAATTATCTACTAGGTGAAAGGATGAGGAAGGTTAATATATTTGTATGGTCCGCATCTCACCATACCTTCAAGCTATCCACATATTTACATTAGTAAGATATGGATGAGGAGAGTAACATTTAAACCAATTGTACTCACATTTGTTGATATGCTGAAATAGGCCTAAAGTAATCTAGACTAAAGATTGAAGCTAAAATTAATTTGGCTTGAAGTAATTTGACTTGAAGATTAATTTCCCCAAAAGTCAGTTGGCCTAAAATCATTTAGTCTTAAATATAAAGTTAAAGCCACAACACAGCCAGCCGGTATTCTAACCTCAATGTCTCCATTCCTGTAGAGCCAGCCAAGTAAGAAGAAACTTTATAACATTTATCTGCTTGATTACCGTTGCAGGTGGTCGGATGATTAACGCTACTTTCTTAAAAATATGTTGGATGATCTCACATCATGCGTACACTAAAATTTATCTCAAATGGATTTCGAACCAGTTTTTTATTGCGTAAATATACGGCTAACCCAGAATGGTTGTAAGACGCGGGTTATTGCAGTTTAGGCCAGCAATTCTTGTATTGGATCAAGAGCACATATTCAATCTTTAAATAAAAAAATATTTTTCTATAACATTTTAATTTGATTAAAAGTATGTCCAGACTTAACTATATAATGAATATGTAGTTTATAGAAACCACATATATTCGTTTAAGATACAAAATAATACAAATCAATCAGTACTTTCAGGAAGCCCATAAGATCATTATTTTTGAATGTTAAATTACTCCATATCTCGGTTTAACTCAGGTAGCTACATATTTGTATGTAAAAATCCCACTTGTAAGTTTATAGGAAAGTTAAATATTTTTTTAAAATATATAATTCATATACATTCCCGACTTATGGAGTTCCTCCACAGAATGCGCTAGACTACCAACATAATTGCTTTCTTTTTATTCTCTGTATTTAATAACCGTTTTCCTTCATATGTCACTTGAAGATATTCTAGGATGACTGCTCATACCAACATCAAAATAACACTATATTCGCTAACATCAAGATTACTATTTGACACTGTAAACTAATCTAAGCTATAAACAGACGCTATGACGTTCAGGCAGCCCCACGGAGAAATATTAGCTAAGGCACGACAAAACTTTCACTCACAGCTTGAGGCAGAGACTTAGAGGCTGCTCACCAAGAACCCTCATGGTGACGCACTTTGCCTTCGTCAAACCGGTACTCCACTATGCCTGAGCGGCTTCTACAACAACCAGTCCACTACGCAGGACTGCATCCATTCCTTTGACAGTCAAGCTGCCTGAAGACTACTTCCCCTCTCCTTTGCACACAATGCATATATATATATCCAAGAGAACAAGCATTCAAAGATATTCAACATCTGGGCTTACTTTGTGCAAAGGGTGCTAATCCAAGAACCTGTTAAAATTAATTGACTTCGATTCTCTAATCTTAAAGGACTAGATAGACGGATAAGACCGAGAAATAAGCATCCCTTCCCTGCCCACTTTCTACTTAAACTCTACTACCAACTATTTCAGGAGCCCATCGATGACTTTAACCACCCTGAGATTTCACTCGACCCCCAATTACTGCACGAGACCGACTAAACCAGCTTGGGTGGGTTGCTCCACAAGTCGCATAAATCATCCATTTAATTTTTCATCCAAGCTTGTATCAATTCATCATATAACAGCAACAAACAAGGTCAGTCAAAATCTCATATATCAAAGAAAAATTGGTGGCCTGGCGGTCTAGGGGTAAGATGTTGGACTTCTGTGTTGGGGGTCCGGGGTTCAATTCTCGGTGCCAGCACCGATTTATATTATTGCCAAAGACCCCGTTCACCTCTAACAAGACGTGTATTAATCACAACTCGTGAATGTGTGGAATGCCAGGCCGCCACCATGGTTCGAATCCCACGTTAAACTGTAGGTCCTCAATTTCATTTCACAATCACCCTACTATTAAACATTAGCGTAAGTGTGTATAACCCGAACGGTAGTAAGACGCGGTGGTAATAATAATAATAATAATCGAAAAAAATCTCACAAAGCCACGTACCACCATGCATCATTATTAAAACTTTAGGGTGAGGATTGATAACTTATTGGTAATCGCCCCCCACCAATAATCCAAAGAAGCCTATAATAATAAAAAAACGCTATCCTTTCTCTTCACAAAAAACTACCGCCAATCTGCCATACAACTTAAAGTCCCATTTTCGAAATTTTACCAATAACATTCTTTAAACCCCATAAAAATATGGATATCTCTTGCTATTTATACAACCGCTTGGCTGAAGATGATGTAATCATCCTAAATCAGCCATGAGAGTCCTGCGCGATTTAGTTAGTTTAAGTTTTGTATATGCTACATTCATTGACCAGTTGACACAAAAAAAGTTGTCATCAAGGAAATACCGGTAATACACAAAACACAACCGTCAACTTCAACCTCCAGACTCTCACCTTTTCAATATCTACAAAATAACAGTCCATGACGACCATCCCCCCAGCAACGCGGACCATGCCCAGATAAACACAGATATTTTATTATGACATTTCGATTTTAAATATATTATTAGATCAATACTTTGATTTAAATATTTTTCAAGATTTTACAAGTTTACTATTAAGTTACACTATATTTTAATAACTATGTGATAAGGAAAAACTATACATACAACAGTATCTCTGGATGAAGGAGAGCAAAATCATACTATATATTTCAGTGCTTTTTTAAAATCAGAACGTTAGACTAGATTTTACAGTGAAAGAGTAAATATAGTTAAGGACGGTATTATATTGTATTGTCTTATAAAAGTTATGTAACAAAATAAATATGATGAAACTTTGGCTATCCATCGACGATATTTAACTAGACAAAACATTTTACAGAGTATTTATAAAACAGCTACGTTAAAGAACATGCCCAAGGGTTTTTATATAAAAAAAAGGGGGTGAGATTTGAGATTCAATAAGTTTCAAATTTAATTGTATGGTAAGCAAATAATATTTTCTTACATAACGTCACACGTATTATATCTAAAGTGTATGTTTCTAACTAATTAATGGAGGAACTTTGGCAAGCAAGTTTTCCTGTCGATTTCGTAAATTTTTACGCTATGGTTCCATGTCTTCAATTCCAAGTTCTTATGGCATGCATCTGTTAATTGAGTTACAACTATTGTACAATCTATAAAAGAAATGTGAACCCATCTTTCATCAAATATATCCTTAGATTGTTATCATTATGTTTAATTATATTATTATTTTTCTTTAAAAGAAAAATAAGTTTCTACTATCAAATAAATATGACGGTGTAATACCTCTAATAATCATCATACATAGCCCAAAGTAAAGTTCACTATAAAAATGCCAAACTCAAATTTCATATAGGATTTTTTTTTTAAATGTATGACACCAGCGTTTTAAGACTCTCTGGCAAAATGATAGATCCTTAAGTTTCAAAATATATGAAAATTACATTCAAAAATATGTAACTCAAGCATTAATTTTATATTTAAAAGAATACAGGTATTGTCCAGCCCATCAACACATTTCCACGCTGCACAATGTGGGAAATTTGCCGGAAAAAGCTTATCAATTAAGATTTGTCGAAAACCAAAATATATCGGAAGACATAAATACACTTTAGGAATACATTTTGAACGAGCCTACCATCACAGTGTCTATTCTGAACTGTTTGAGATTTTAAGTGGTGCAATGTTAACAAAAATATTTTTTTTAAACTAAAGTTGATCTCTATTGTATCAAATCTTTGTTTAAGATGGGGTATATTTGATGTTAATCTGTCACTATAAGCATCCTAAATACTTAAATATAATTATTAAGCTTAATTTTATTTGTAAAGACTTAATGCTTTTAGTACAAATGAACATGTTGGTTTACAATTTAAAAAATATATAATAGATAACTTTTTTAATACAGTTTTATTTGTTTAAATTTTGTGTCACAAAATTAAAACAAACAAAAAATTGGGAAGCTGCTTTTCCTAAAGTCATACAGATACAGATTTTTGGTCATTGCATATTAATACCCGTTTGGGTTGTACGCATATGCACTATTTACGCTAATGTGTTAGGGATTAGGAAGTGTAACAGCATTTGCGTGGAGTGGAAAACCAATTAGTATTGCAAGAGTGACGCCTTAGACCACTCGTCCACTGAATACATTCAGAAGTTTTAGATGCAATTATAAACATTTAACTTTTGAAGTGTGTAATCTGTCAGTTTTTAAGTGCTCTTGAAAAATATTTATATTAGGGTTAGTGGGGAGTTTGAAAGGGTGAGCTCGAATTGCGGAATAAAGTATGTCGGTCAGCAGACATTTAATTAGGTCCCACTCAAATTTCGGAATAAAGTATACCTGCCAGCTTGTCCATACAAATTGCTAACACAATCTGTAATCCCATTCAATTCCTAACTTAATTTAACCTAACCTAACCGAGCCTAACCTTACCTAACATAACCCCCATGTTCCATTTCGAACAAAGTCATCATTAATTTAATTTTTAGCCCGCAGTTCATGTAAAGGTATTACTGAACTCGGATGAGTTGTTCCGCAATTCGTGTGCACCAGTTTGAAATAACTGATTCAAAGAAGGTTTAACATTTTATTTTGTATCATAAACAAGGTACAAAAAATAATAATGTAGAAACATAAAATTAAAAACACAAGTCTTGTATTAGGTAATAGCAAGTACATATTTAAATAGCCAAAACAAAGTCCCTTCTGTATCAATTTGAATATGATATATCATAGTAGTAAAAACATTCTCTTTGAATTAATACACTTTTACACATCTCTAATGCCATTTTAAAACTCTTAAGGTGAAAGAGATGTAGATTATATTAAACTTGATTATTCGAAAAATATTTGAAAGAGGTTCTAATTAAGTAAGAATATATTTTTTATTTTCGGATGTCAGTGAGCCTATGGGGGTCAGTTTTTCAGTTCATGACATTTTGTTATGGTCTGTAAGATTTGACTATCATATATTTGAAACATTAATGGAAATCAATAATCCCAGACATGGTCTATCAAGTATTTTAAAATTCTTTTAAAGGCTATAACATTGAATGCAAAACAAAGATAGGCTAATACACTTAAACATTTTTTTTTTAAATCTGAAACTCTCATTTATATGACATTATTTATTCGTATTAATTAATATTTTACACGAGGAAACTTTGATACTACTGTGGGTACCTAAAACCACAGGTGTGTATTTATAAATATGAATTTTTTCAACTGATTATATATTAACTTGGCATGCACTCTCACGACAGAGAAATCTAATGTGCTTACAAAATACTGTGCCACAACGATTGTCTTCCGCAGGGGATTTCTGTTTATATCTTAGCAAGAGACCCAATATAATTAGTAGATCTGAGACTATTGGATTACTCGTCTAAAAAAATATTCCATATTACAATTGAAATGAATTTAATATTTTTGCATAAATATAATGATCAAGTATTTTTAAACTTTAGTGAATTTGCTTTAGTAAGTACTTTCTTAAATAGCTGATTTTATCAGCACTAGCCTAATATTAGGACAGACACACACACACACACACACACACACAAACACACACACACAAACACACACACACACAACAAAAATCCTCCAGTCAACCGCTCAGCAAAAACACATTTTCCACCTTGCTGGTAATCGAACCTTGAGCCTTTGATTCAGTGGATATATGCTTTGTTATCCGAGCTAAGGTGTAGCAACTAGATGATATCTCGCATTTATTCTTATCGGTACTATAGGTCGGTCCTTCGAATCCTCAATCCGTGATTTGATGATTCGGAAAAAATCAGGTTCAAATTTATATATTTAAAAAATTATCCGTTGACCTCAGAGGTCTTGGGGTAAAGTGCTCAACTCAAGACCCGATGTTCGTGGGTCTAAATCCAGATGTGGTCTACGGATTTTTCTTGAACGAAAAATATCCGTAGCATAACTTCTTTCAGAAGTAAAGCCGTTGATCTCATGTCAATAGTGACATGTAAAAAAAACCTGAAATGTATGTTTAAATACCTTTCCCGGCAAAATTTGTCTCCCTAGATCTCACTCATTGAAATTCTCGTGTGCTGATATAATCAGTCAGTTCAGAAAGTGAACGTTAAATACCTCAAATAAATAAAAATATAGATATATTTTTAAACTGTATCTAAATTTTGTTTTAGACATTTTATGCTTCTTAATGTTGGGATGTCCCAACATAATTTTAGCACCAACCAAAAACCAGCTGCTAGTCTACTAATTTACTCCTTAAATGAGTGTAAATTAACATTTTAAAAACATCATAATAGAGAACGGGGGTTTCGGAGGTGAAACCATACCATTTTGATTCAGTCAACCTCTACTGTTCTACATGATGCCACACAAATCATTCAATTATTTATTTTTACAATTGGGTTTAGACACACTGCCAAACCCACTCACGTGCACACATATTCGTACTTCATAAAAGTAGTAGATTAGAGGTTAATTTTCAACTCTAGAAGTAGCAGCTCGTCTTTATTTCTTACCAGATAAAGCCACGGGATTGAACTAGAAAACTGTTACCTCCGATCTTTTTTTTTTTTATCAAACTCACACTTTAAGCACAAATACGCAATTTTTTCACATACCTTCCAGGGTTATTTTACATGACCCAATCGACATGGGGCCGACGGCTTGACTTAACCACCCAAGGAAGTTGTGCTACGGATTTTTATCACTCAAGAAAAATCTGTCCTCCCTGGCTGGGTTTGAACCCAAAAACATCAGACCATAGACCTCCAAAGTCGATTAAATACTGGTACCTATAAGTAAAATACTATAAAATATCAATAAAATAGTTGAATTTTTAAAAAATTATCAAAAATATATTTTTAAAGAAAATATTCGATCTCGGTAATATTTGATTATATGAAAGTCTGGGAGGATACATTTTGCGTGTTGCTAGTTTTAAAAATTAGTTTTAAGTTAATTTTTCGTCAAATCAAATGTAAAAAGGAAGTTCATCTGCAGAAAGTAAGCCATTAAAGCCAATGTGCAAACCTACCACCACTACTTCATTGGGCTTGTGTCTAAATAGCTACTAAAGGAACAATTTACTAGTACTAAATACGCTAAATGTCCCTAACCTAAGACCAGAGGTTTATATTTCTATTACCAAATACCAGTATGGAGAACTACCACGGAAGCGCAATAGAACAACCAACTGTTCTTCAAGTTCATTGCAATATTTTTAAGCTATCTTATATCTATTCTACTCCCTCAAGTGTCCTTGAACAAAACTCGTGTCCCATCCCAACCACCCGCCCATCAGCGTCAAACAACCTAGCGTCATCCTAGCGACGACGACGACGATGTTTGTTGCTCAGCAGTTGGCTCACTGCTTTCAGGACCGAGATTGGGATCTGAAAATAAGAATATATATATATAGTTTAGCACCACGTCTTACTAACTGTTCAGTTTATAAGCATATGTGCTAGTACGCTAATTAACTAGGGATGATGAAAGTTAAACTTAAAGAAAGTGTACCCACATTTGCGTTGAGGTTGAGGAGGAAACCATTTACTAAAAAAAACTCTTAGGCCTCTCCGTAATTGGCAGTTTAATCTATTGTGATAGTGACGCCTTAGAACATTTTATCACCATATCATACAGTTGACAACAATTATAATTTTATGTTTTGTAGCAAAATAAACACTAAAAACTTCCAATTTAAAAAACAAATATTCTATATTTATTTGTATTAGCACGTACATAGGCTCCTGACCCGCTCCTTCCAAAAAACTACTTGCCCAATACCAATCATACCCCTTAAATAAAAAAAAAACTTTAGAGCCATGATGATATCCGCACGTGGAGAAGGCCTCAGTTTCGTTTAGTACGGTTTGTTGGTGAGGGGATGGTTGGAGCTGAAATCCCAGTAGAGTGTAATGAGGGTGCACTTTCATATATGTATACCTCATTTCTCTCCACACACATGAAAATAAAATATAAAGATTCAATATATTGCACTAGATATTTTCACAAACTGTTTTCCTAGACCAAATAACTATGATTTGTATTTGAATCCAGTAGTACACTCATGTTTGTCTCCAATTGGATGAACGCAAGCTAACGTATAATTCAGGGGTTCCCAAAATTTTTGAGACCGCACCGCCCTTCACATGTCAAATATTCCGTGCGATGCCAATGTACCTAATATTTTCAAGGGGCATTATAATCTGTAACTAAAATAAAGATAGCGCTTTCACAAAATATTATGTGTTTTCTTATATGATTTATTCCATTCTTTAAAATATGTACGAGTACACTTATTGAATACTAGCTACCCATCACACCCGCTTCAGTGGTTGCGTGGTCTAACACAACGCTCTTGCAGTAGACTGGACTGCCGATGACGGGGAGATCAAGGTTTTGATTAAATAATTGATTTGGATAAGGATTCATATCATGATACGGATATAATCACTTTTTGTTCGCATCCGTGTTTTAGTTGACTAATTTCAATAATTACATATATTGTCTCGCGGACTTTTTTGTTCACATTAGTGAGAACGTTCAATATGTATAGTATTTTTTATGTAATACCAATAGTTTTTTCAGCGCACGCGGATAAAGCATATTTTTAGGCATTGTTATACCTTTTATAAAACTATCGACATTTTTATGAGAAATAAATTAAATTTTCAAAATAAAATATAGCCTATGATACTCGCTGATAATGTAGCTTTATATTGGTGAAAGAATTTTTAAAATCGGTCCAGTAGTTTCTGAGTTTATCCATTACAAACAAAAAAACAAAAAATCAAATCTTTCCTCTTTATAATATTAAAGTGTAGATGTGCATGTTGAATTCCACTATACACTATAGGTTTTAGTTTTTCCTTATAGTCATGACACCCAGAATCAAGACCAGAGACGTCCCAGGGCATTGTGACACACGGTTTGGGAGCTCCTGGTATAACTATATATACATATAATAAATGAACTATAACCACCCCATTGCGACAATCAAGTGAGTTTACGTGTGCTAATGGAGACAGGAGATGGTGCAGCTACCCAGTAACTTACCAATGTGCACGCAATATAAATGTCAACCTCATTTATTCTAATAGTCCAGTGATGGGTAGGTTATGGTTTTAATCCCAGTTCCAGATTAGTTAACTAAGAGTTCCCCGAAATAATTTAACTTTTTCCACACAAATGCGGGTACATTTCCCCGAAAAATCTGCCTTATTAATCCCCCTTTAGTATAAATAGCATATATGCCTGGTACTACGACGTCATGGGTATACGTCCAACAACCAGGAGTGACTGATTGACGAGCCACGAACAAATGTTACGGTTACAGATAAAACTTACGTTGAAGACGTTGTCATAGAAACCAGGTCCATTCTGGGCCGCTGTCCCCTGGGACGTGAACCCACCAATACCACCTCCTGCTGAGGCGGACGATGACCACGACGACGAAGAAGAAGAGGCACCACTGCCCCCAACCAAACCACCACCACCGCCGACAGCGCCTCCACCAGCAGCAGCTCCACCCCCGGCAGTATAGACTTCCCCGCGGATCCTGGACTTGACGCCCGTGTTGTCACGGTACTTGACTACGGTCTTGACGGCTGCGCCGTGCAAGTTGCTGGCTCCTAGAGGTAACACATCACGCGCTCAATACACTGATTTGAGATCTGAGCGCACAGGATAAGGAGGAAGAACTGTGTTAGGTTGATTTGATAGATCTTAGAGGTTAAAGGCCGCAAATATGAATTGAATATAAAACATATCATAGATAAGGTTAAATAATGATACATCTTTCTAGAAAATGCAATGTGTTCTACTAGAATTTTACACGAACTTTTACCCTAAAGCAATTAACCACGCAATCAATGAACAGATATATGATATTTAAGATCACAGGATGTGGGGTACAAGCTGCTAGCTCCTCTATATAAACTATAGGAGTGCGAGTAAGCATTTTTCACTTTAAGACGAGTTTGATTCGAGTTTAAACAAAAACATAGTTTTTTTAGTTCAAGTAATATAAAGAAATAATATATTATAAATATTTCAAGTTGAATTTATGTAATGGATCCATGCATAAACCATAAATACAAACATACATTTTTTTAGAATTTTTTTTTGTGAAAAAATTATAATCACACAAATTCGGATTTCAAAATATATATTTAATATGATGATGCTATTTATTTAGTCAGACAAAAGGTAATATTGATGAATTTATTTTCTATGAAATAATACCTTTATATTGAATACAACTAATTAAAATCGGAGTTTTCGAGAAAAAATTGAAAACTCAGGGTGTTTAAATTTTCCCGGGTACTTAAATATTTAGAGTTTATTTGAGTCAAGTTCAAGCAGATACTAAAACGCGACTTGAACTCAAGCTATTGAGTATTCGCACATCCCTAAAAACTACAATTTATAGGCCTTACGCCCTATTTTTAGGATATATAATATGTTTGTTTTTGGACCAGACGAAGAATTGCTAGAATGGGGGAAAGTATTAGTTTTATAGGCCTGTTAAAAATAAGCACGCTATTTTGAAAGAGCTTGTTTGCTATCAAATTTCCTCCCCGATCTATATTGTGTACTGAACACTATTTTTAGTGAAAGTGAGGGAAAACGGAGATAGCCTTGTCACAGGTTTTGTTTAGATACCTGTGAAAATAAACTGTGGTGGGCTAGATTATGATTGAATAATCAATCCTGGCCTAAATAAATAAAATATTGCTTCATTAAAAACATAACGTTTAATTTTCTTCATATTGTAGACACTCTTCCCTATCTCTTCAAAGTATTAACACTAATCAGTGACCACCGGTAGACACGATCAATGATCTTGGGACCATCAGGTGTCATAGGATCTAAAGATTAAAAAGGGAGGTAGTACAGGAACACAGTTGGAGATTGCTGGATAAATAGATGGTCAGACTTTTAGAGAACTGTGCCAGTGTTGAGATAGATGACATAATATAATAATGAGATACAAAGTATGACATAATAATACGTCTCCTCTTAAGACTAAACAGTACACACAAACAATTTACAAGTCGTCTCCCAGACGATGAATAGTGATGTTTAGGTAGTAATACATATAATGAGTTGCCTAGAATCAAACTGCACTTTCTCCAAAATGATCGAAAGTGAAGTAATTGTATGTTTCAAAGCATACTTTTCCAGGAATATGATAATATGATCGATTACCGTCAAACTGCACTCTATCCGCATTAAACTCTGTGATGAAATCACCACCTGGACACAAACTGCACTTTCTCCCATGGATAAAGTTCAGAATGGTTCGAAGATGATCATTGGCCAATCACAGCTTCCCATTTGCCACCTATTGCTCCCTTGCTTGCAGTCAGCTGTGTTAAGTTCATTAAATAAGTTTTCTGTACGTCTTGTGATGTATTATACTTTATTTTAATGGTTAAACATCGAATACTGTTCTTAAACTACGTTAAAATGGAATTCAGTGTAACGCCAGAGGATTAAAAGTGGCGAAAAGTTACCTCACGGCCTGAAACATGCAAAAAAAAAGTTTTAAAATCCAACAAGTTAGTGAGTGTTTTGAATATCACAAAATATCACTGAAAGCTATTTCAATGAATTATTATTACACAAAAAATATAATTTATTTGACGGAAATAATCCAGTAGCTTCCTGATTCAGAACATTAATGTAAATGGTAATTACAATATTATTATTTGGTTAAGAATCAAGCAAGCTATGTAATTATTTTTTTTTAGGTTAGTGGATTACACATGGGTTAGATAAGGTTTATAGCTTGAATTGTTTTTGTTGTAGGTACAAAGCTACAATATCCCAACATATTCACAGTGTAAACATGAAAATCACAAATGGGATCACTGCAAATCATTGCAAATGCATGATGTTAAATGTTTACACGAGATGTTCTATCAAAAATCCCGAAAAGATGTTCAGAATAAATTAATTGTGAAACACACAACAATCTCTAACATATAAAGAAGAAGAGCGACAAAAGAAACGTACTCTGAGAAGGACGCAACAGCCAAATACTTCATTAGAAAAAGAGCACAAAACGAAGTTCGAGTTTGCAGAGAGGAATTTCTCACTATTCTCGGCATCAAAAGAAAGGCCAATATCAAAACAAGAAGGAATGTGTGATTTGGTTTATTAACACTTTCAAGTGCGTAGAACCACACTATTGCAGGGGAAAGAATAACAGAAAATATCTACCTTCAGGGTTAAGTATCACAATATTGGGGATGATGTACTCAGAAATTAAGAAATACGTTCCCGTAAAAGAAAGCTATTTCCGTATGATTTTTAAAACTAATAATAATTTGGGTTTTGGATCTCCTATATCAGATATGTGCTTTGTGTGCCTACAACTTCGAGGAAGAATAGCTTCAGCGAAAGATGAAATGGAAAAGACAACCTTAAAAACAGAACTACGTGTTCATAAAGCTCGCGCTAAAGCATTATTTGAACTTTTGCGCGACAAAGGTCCGTCTAAAAGTATACTGTCGTTTGACTGTGAAAAACACATTCCATTGCCTCATTGATCAGATCAATGTGTGTATTATTCAAGACAGTTTTATATGTTTAACTTCACCATTGTCAGAGGGAACAGCAACGCTCATCTTGCTCCTGACAATGTTACATCCTATGTGTGGACTGAAAATGAGTTTCTAAAAGATTCAAACACTATAGTTTCATGTATGTTTGACTTTTTGCTGTCTTCTAATAGGTCTGACTACACCACACACTCGGACGGGTGTAGACTCAGAAGAGCCAATTGATATGCAGTGTTGTCAGCCACAAGAAGAAGAGCAAAATCTCTTCATGTAAATGGGTTCAGATGGTCATTAAATGGGTAGACTGTTTAGTTGATTACTGTATTTCTGTGACTAATTATTCTTTTAATATTCTAATATTATTTATTTTTAAGAATTTTTAAAATTATTATCGAAGAATACACTTGCCCAAAATCAAGGTTTATTTGTTCAAATACATTATTAATATTTAAAAGCAAAAGTTGATCCTTATAGAATGTCTTTTAATGAGAATTAATTCCATATTAGTACCAAATTGAACTTTATCCACATTGATTGGTGTAAAACTGCACTTTATCCACAATTTAGAGGAAAGCGAACTTTTTTCCAAAATATATTTCACTAAAATTCTTAGCAAAGGCAACAAAATATAGTTTCCTTCCTTTAAATTTATTTTAAAAGCTTTAATTTCAATACGCATATATCAGTTTCGTTCTGTAACGTTGAGATCAGCTGGAATCAGATACCCCCTCCACAAAAATTGCCAGGTTGAAAAGAATAATCTTCGATATGCTCTTCACTAATGGTGGAGCTATGATAAATCAGCAACCGCTTACCTAAATTATTGTTGATTACCCAGCGGGTTCACTTTTGTAATATCTTTTATAATTGTTAGAACAGTTTCTTCACCAAAAGTCGATACTGATACCACCGCAATAAATAAATTACTCAATTAAAATTCCATTTTCACTCCAAACAAACAATTAATACGGCATTTTTAAATGCATTTTATTTTTGGTGTCTTCGAATAGCCTTCTGGGATTGTCTTTCTCCAACCCAGATGGTCATAGACATAATATATTATAACTTTTATTTCATTATATGAATGACAAAGGGTTCTTTAAACATCTTAAATGTAACAAATATTTATAACAATACTAAATAACCTCCTTATAAATTTATATCTATGAAGGCCGAAAGGTTCTTTAAACATCTTAAATATAACAAAACAATATATATATATATACGTATATATGTATATAGAACGAGAGAGATCGTAAATAAACACAAATAATTACTAACAACAAAATTGACCAAGCTCAATGAATTTTATGTAGCCGAGGTTCATTAACTTTATGAAAGTTCTATGAATGCATTGGAAATTAGACCATAGGTATCTTTTCCAAAGCTCCTTGAAATTACGCTCGGACCAGAGAGCTACGTTAGAAATAAATGGTACGGAACTCCGTACGGACTTTCTCGCTCTATTGTTTAAAAATTGAGATATTTACCCAATATATGTGAAACTAAATAATATTCACTTGCAAACCCGAGCATAAATTGCACTATACTTATGTAAAACATCTTTTTTAGTCCAGGTTATAAATTTTATAATTTTATTTTTAAAGAATTAATGTCCTCATTTGTATGTTTGGACCGATAAAAGATCAATATTGGGTCCACAAGGGTCACCCCTACGTATTAAAATTTCAACTTCCATTTAAAATTTTCGGCATTTTATTAGGTGTTGCAAATCTTCATGCTATAGCATTGCTATTAAATTCCTCATTTATAAATTTTGGCCAATAAAAAATGTAAATATTGACTATTGAGTCTAAAATGGAAATAGATCATTGTTGTACAAACATTTCTCCTAAGAGATTTAAGGAAAAATAACAAAATTTTTGAGAGAATTACTTATATTTAATTACTCTATGGCATTGAAGAATTTTTCGTTAACACTTAGGTAGTATCTCTTTACAACTAAAGCTCACAAAATTGTATTAATACATTTGCCAATTTCTCAGAAACTGTTGGTTTTATAAAAATATATTTCATATAAAAGTTTTTTTAGTTTTAATAGTACTACAATTTTCAATGATAAGTTATTTAGTATCTCAAATAGTTGCGGAGATACGGAAATATCAGCTTCTGTAAAGTACCCTAAAAGTCATTTTGATGCGAAAATGAAAATAGCCAGTTTATTTATAATTTTAATCAATGCCTAGATACAAATTTTAACCAAAATCGTTAGTCGATTTTGAAAAAAATTATTTTTTCTCTCTTCGACCTTTATAAAACTCCTCTTAATTTTAAGTTTAAAAAGACACACAGACAGGCGGAAATTCAAAAACCAATTTTTCGGATTCGAGGGATCATGAAACGTCGACATTCATCAAAATATCGAGTTCAATTTTTTTTGACGATCACAATACTTTCTCTACCTGTAATATAGCGATAAAGTAATAAAACATAGTTAGGGCCTAGTAACATTAATATAATAATTCCATTTAAAGATAAAATAAAGACAAAAGAACAAACCATTTAATAATTAAAGATTAAATAGCTTCCCATGTCACTCAAGCGACTAAAGTGGCTATTGGCGGCCTTTCGATGAATCAATACATCTTCTGTAGCAGATATGATTAGGTCTGAAAGCCATGTTTGTTACAACCTGGTGACCTCAACAGTTCTTGAATATATGTCAAGGATGTCCTGGAATTTAATGACCACTTTTTTTCTTCATTTAAAAAGTTTGTCATCTATATCGCTATGATCACGACAGATATTTAACAAATGTTGATATCACCACGTGAATAACATTAAACAATATGTCTCTATTGAACAATATTTTATTTATTCAGGCAAAAAGTTCCTATACAAACTGACCTTTTCTCGCGTGCCCTAAATCCCCACTTTAAGTGACACGAAAACACCGAGGACGTTTGAACTCGTGTAATAAGCCAGAGGTGTCACAGAGAGACGAACCGGTGCTGTCACACAAAGTCTTATTGCTAAGGAACCTACTCAACACTAGTTTTTGTTCTGTATATGTGAAATAGTGTACTTACCATTCGACATAAGTTTGCTCACAGCTGAGAGAGCAGATATCGGGATCTGAAAATAATAAAACCATCTTGAATTAATTTTACTGTTTGTTGGTTATATGAATTAATATTATTTTCAATTCCTTACCATAAATAAGCTTTTAGACTAAAATCCACAGCTAAAATAAATGAGGCACTCAGAATTTAACTTTCTTTTATGTTTTTCTGCCAGTGTGTTGGCTACTATCTTCTAATTCTATTTAGTATAGTTAAATAGAATGAAGGTTTATATTTTTTAAATGCACCATCATTTGCCTGGGTAGAGGATTAAAACCCAAACCATTGTAAAAGCTGACTCCAGTGCCTCCGATTGGCGGGTGTCTATGATTAACATGATTAAGGTTGACGATGGTTTTTATTAAAAATAAAAGTGAAGATTATTCAAAACCTTTAATAAACATCTTAAACCACCCATTTTATACTGTGTAGTCGCTAAAATTGTGAAATACTCGCATTAATACATATTTTTCATTCTAAGTAACGACCTTAATCAATGTTCTCAACCATAAAGTATTGTAAAATAAAAACTTTATATCTTAACTGCTATAATTAGGTGTTTTCTTCACTAACCTCAGAGTTGTTTATAATTATAGCCCAAGTTAAATCACAATGACGCTACACTTACAATTAAAACATGGTTACACGCTTTTTGTTTTGTTTTAATTGTCTGCATTAACCTTGAATTTTTTTTGTTCTCTAATTATTATACGTTGTCGCCCGTATAGTGAACAGATAATGTGGCTAAGAACATCTTACATCCGTCTTCTGTCCCCTCCTGCACCCCTCTACGATGTAGCTTGTAAGACAAGGACTTAGTCTTTTCAGTCAACTTAAGACTCTTAATAATACCTTTCATAGTATTATTATTATTATTATTATTATTATTATTATTAGCACCGCGTCTTACTACCCTTTCGGGTTATACGCATCTTTCATAGTAAATGGAGTGTAGCTTAGTTACCAAGATTTTCTAGGAATCGACCGTAAGTTCGTTTCCACTGAAGGATGCTAAAATACGATTTAAATTATGGTTGTAAGACTAGTAAATGCAGCCTTCTAAAATTTACGGGGATTATTACCACTTGGGACGTAATCTTCATAGGTTACTTCAAACCAATAATCTATTTCCTGTTAGAGCTTCATCTCTAAGTCCACCAATCGACATTGAAGTCGGAGTACTTTCGAATATTCAGAGATAGTAGGTTAGCAAATATGTTATTGTTCTCACACACTGCAGAGCCTCCAGTAATTATTAGTTTTAAAATTCTTATTTTGGCTAATTAAACTGCTAATCATAATCACCGGGCTATGGTAGCCTTTAAACTTGAGGTGGACAGCCCTGTCACCACAAGTGGTGAATTGTTCATAAAAGTGTAGTTAATGTGAGTTTTACAGCTCTAACAGTATCCCCCCCCCCCCTAACGGTTCGCGTGAAGAGAGATACTGTAACGGGGAACCTATTTTAAGAAGGAAAAATAATCTTCAATTTACCCAGCTTGAATTTGAACCTCAATCTGTCATAAGAAAAAAGGACTAGATGAACCTGGCATTCAGTCCACGTGCATAACCATCGATTTGATAAATATACACTAGAATTTCCAGGTTGAAATTCTAAGAAAAATTCCAAGAATTATCTCAAAGATGGTGAGCTAGCTACCAAAGAGAAGAGGCGACAATTTTGTCAAATATATCGATAAATTTATCATTTTATGTATCACAAGGTATATAATTTATTAAGAGCTACGATGTATCGATCAACTTATACTTGTATATTAGTTGCATTCTTTGTATTGAATTGTATTGTTTTGGGCTAACTGGAACGACAGTATTAAGAAGAGGTTTACTATTCTGTATTGCATTCTTCACTGCCTTTTACTTTTATTTGTGGGTAATGCCAGGCCTCCACCGTGGTTCGGATTCCACGTTAAGCTGTTGGTCCTCCATTTCATCTCACAATCACCCTACCATTACACATTAGCGTAAGTGCGCATAACCCGAACGGGTAGTAAGACGCGGTGCTAATAATAATAATAATAATAATAATAATAATAATA
>CABEEJ010000135.1:252504-333189 GCA_901482245.1 Timema douglasi
CTAAATAAATTACACAATTACAAGAGTTTCTCATAGTACGTAAAATAAGTTAATATTGGTATTCAAGTTTAACATAATGTTTGTTGGACCACTAATTTTGCCCAAATTACATAACATTTCACTATAAAATACTAAATAACATATTTTATTTCTCTATTTTTCAATTGTATTAAACTTCTTAAAACGCATACTTTTGTATTGACTGTACATTAGTCAGGCAACACGAAACCCGGAGATTAGGTAGCTGTAGGTCAATAATGTCAATGTCAGTGCCGACTGCCGAGTGCCGACAGAAAGAGCTTATGTTAAGTCTTTGGGCCAGTTTCATAGTCAAATTTAGTACGCCTCAAGTGCGGCGCTACACTAAGTACAAGACGACACCTACCTAAACCAGAATGGAATGTGCCGCTCTCGCATAGGAAACTGGCCCATTCCATTCGATTTTAGGTAGGTGTCGTCTTGAACTTAGTGTAGCGCCGCACTTGAGGCGTACTAAATTTGACTATGAAACTGGCCCTTTAAGTATCGAATTCCATTGCAAGCCGCCAAACTTCCAAGTAATTAGTTCTCCTTTCAAGTTACAACCGACAACCGAATGTCATGGGATTATTCGAGTAAATAGTAAATATCCAGTACTCAGAAATACTCTATACTTCATACTCGATACTCGATTGTACGCGCCTACTCGGACAGCAGCTAAATACTAACAGTGAAAAATCACTGATATAAATCACCGATATTTTAAAATCACAGTCACTGTATTCACTGATATCGTAAAATCACTGTTTTTCCCATCTCTAACTACGAGGCCTAAGGATACATTTTGGACATCCGGTATTAGGCACAAAGCTATGAACATCGTATAATAACTCAGGTATTTCCCCATCACATCATAAGTGTGTTGTTGTCATGGGCTGTCGACGTTGCTAACGTGATTTCACATCTTCCTTTACCAATGGAAGAAAACATGTCTTAATAATTAAATAACATAATCATTGCTACGTCATTTTTATTATTTTATTTTTAAACTGTCTCAATTAATTTTTATGCTCATAAATACTGTACATTGCTATTGTAAGAGAAAAAACTCTCTCTTTTTTTGTATTAATGGTGCTATACTAACTAACGCTATATTTGAATTCTCTTAGCAAAAGGTTATAACATGAGACGACTGAAAAATACCTGTTACATTACATGTTGGTTGCTGTATAAAAATAAGAATAGTCAAGTCAAGTTTTAATTTTAAACAAATA
This sequence comes from Timema douglasi, assembly GCA_901482245.1. Taxonomy (NCBI): domain Eukaryota; kingdom Metazoa; phylum Arthropoda; class Insecta; order Phasmatodea; family Timematidae; genus Timema; species Timema douglasi. The sequence goes on from CABEEJ010000135.1 coordinate 253,758, forward strand.
GTTAATTATTTATTAATCTTGAAATGAACCAACTTGGAATTGTATGAATGCTGATACTTCTAAAACAACCTTCCCACAGTACAAAATGGTGGATAATACTAACTGAAATGGCGTATTCTAACTAATTAAACCTCTAACAAACATGTGCTGGAATAATATGACGACAAAAGTTGGTTCTTTGTCGACTTTTGTACAGCCACCCAAATGTCATAAAAATCAATTTGGAGTTGATTCTTCTGCACTCCCCTGTTGGAACTTGGTACTATACCTGTAGCTAACATTAGATTGTTCACACCTCGTGAATGTTAAGATTATTATGATCAGGGGTATCACGCTGAGGGGGATGTTGTTTGGGGGAGTCTCAACCTCTCCGATGTTGGGTAAAAGCTTTAAAGTTGAAAATTTTGTGGAAAGTCAAGATCTTGAGTTGGGAAATAATTCTAGAGTTACTTTGTACCAGAGTACTTTCGACTTCGACTTCATAACTCATCAAACAGTGAAAGGACATATCTTCTGTAGTAGAGTGTATAGAAAGCTTAGTTAATCAAGTTGACTAGTTGCACCGTTGTCACTGCCTACTACTAAGGTTACTAGATACTATTAGCCTACTAGATTCTAGAAGCCTTAAGAAGATTAGGTAATGTTTGAAGTTGATGACTTGATTATGTCTGTATTTTTTACGAGTCGAAAATAGTTTGTCTTCATAAATGCAAGGATGGTGATTGTCAAAACAAATAATACTTGTAACTTGAAAAATTCATCACTAACAAAGAACTTTAAAAATACGGTTGCCTAAAATCTCGATTCAAGGATCAATTATCACCTCAAATTCTACCATTTTCCCGGGTGAGAGTGCCCTGACCCCTTGTTAACGAGAGGCTATTCCATGCCATTACATTCCATACTAGACACCCCCGCCCTTCCCAATGTTCTCAACATTGCTCTTCTCAGCTGGTCACCTGGAATTTTTTTATAATTACAGAACATATAGAGTTGGTAAATTCACTTTTTTTACCACCCGTTGCCCTCCCCCCCCAATATACTTCATGCGACACCCTTGATTACGATCCGACCGGGATTTAACCTAATACATCACATACAACGCCTTTACAATATAGTTCACAGCCTGAGGTATATATCCTAATCATAATTATGTATGCCATATCTGTATTCAAATAGTATTTGTTTATTAATTCTAGCTTTACTCACACCGTTAGTCTTTCGTGGTAATACTCTCTTATCTATGGTCACGTGGACAAACACGCCACTCTAGATTTTTTTTGTTTACCAATAGTAGAATCCAAGCTGTAGGTATTGAGTCGTTTTTCCTCAATAGTTTTCCGCCTTCCCTCCATGCGAATGCGGCTACTCTTAACATATATTTTACCTTCCTTGCTACCCTACCTCTTTAGTGTAAATATTCGGAATACCTGATGTGCAGTAAGAAGTGGACCACCGAATTAACTCAAGCCCTCAAGTATAAAAAAAAAATCCTTACCCCCTTAGTGACTAAACAAATAACAAATAAATCCGAAGGAGGAATAGTCATTTAAATAAATATAAACATTAACCTGTTTGCAAAGGATTGGTTTGGCAACTGATTAAGTTGTTTCCTCTTCTAATGAAAGCCGTCTTTTAGTCAATTTATTATTGAAGAAGGCCTTGACTTGTTTTTTTCATAATACCTCTATCAGTTCTTACAAAATTTAATTTAGCTCTTTTAAATATAAAAACTGGATGTAAAAGTGTATTTCCGGAAATGACGCATTTAACTATTTTGTGGTACTATATTTACGTACCTTTGTACTCTCACCTTTTTTAACGGGGATTTTTACTTCTTTCCTCAAATTGGTTTTTTAAAAGATGTGGTTTGAGATTTAAAAAAATAAGTTTTCCCCATATGTTTTTGTTTTCAATGACTTAAAATTTAGATTTGATTGTATTAATAAGTCAAGTATCTCAATGACAATTATATAAAATTTCAACATAATAAATAAGATATTTTTATATTACACGTCAAAATAATCTCACTTGTCAATGAGATAGCATAATAACGAATGCTAAATTTTCTTATCCACATTGAGGGCACGCGGACTAAATGTCATGATCATCTGATCTTTATAATCGATTCCGAATCGTATAACAAGTATAGAAAAAGATTTATATTATTAGAATGTTAATTTCTAAACATTTTTTTCAAACAGTAAAAAAGAAACAATTTATTTGAGCTCATGTAAAAACAAAATTTTGACTAATCAAATTTTAATCTTTGCTTTATAAACTTAAACGATTTCAAAATCAAACAAGAAGTTTTGTAAAACTCCCGACTCGAATACAAAAGTAAAACATTTAGTTGACTTGGATTCAGAATTTATAAACTCAGCACAGTCCCATTAAATTGTTAGATAGTTTATTCCTTCGACAGAGATTGACCAGGTCACTAATATTAGTAGAGATAGATCTACCGACTGAGTTAATGGTTTGCAATATGTATAAAGTAATCCACCGTTCTCATAGCAGATTTAACAGCGTACCAGGACTAGGAATTCTACCTCACCGGGACTCAAACTGAGTCTTGCAGATATAGGCTTGTCCAGTGGTCCAGTACGTCAACTGTACTGAAAGTGTACAATCCCCAGTACTCACGTTGAAGACGTCGTTGAAGAATTCCGGGCCCTTTCTGTTCACGTGCTTGTGTTTCTGGTGGTGGTGAGGTATCTGGATGATGGCACCGCCACCGCCGTTCACCGAGGAGGAGGCGGATGAAGAGGCAGACGAAGAGGAAGAAGAGGATACGTACTGGGGAGGACCACCGGCGCCTCCCAGGCCAGCCCCCGCAGCGTAGCCTCCTCCCCCTTTATTATAACCACTGTAGAGGACACCACCTTCATCTGAAAAACAATAGTATTGATTTGTCACACGCAGGTTGAATTCCGAGGAAATGCGCCCGACGTTGAGAAGAAAATAGGTTGAAAGAGCTTATGTTGTTGAAGGAAATCCACCTCCAGTGCACCCTGCCGTAGCTTGGGGCAGGGTCATGTATGCCATCCTAAACCTAACTATTGACAACAACCACCTCCTTATCAGTGCTATCCGTGCCTTGACGAACCTTTTAGAGCAGGGCTCCCCAACCAGGGGCAGAGCCAGGTCATTTTAATAGGGGGATTATAATTATAAATACCATAGTTACTTACAATATTAAATTTATGCTTAAAACCGTTTAATAGTTTCTCATTCATATTTAATCCTATATATGTTTTAAACCGTTGTCATCTTCCCAATTTTTTTAAAATCATAAAGTTTTTATAAGCCATTTGGAGTGGCCCTCCTTCAACAATTTAAAAAAAAATTGTTCATGCTAGAAGCAATGAGTAGTTTTTGGTTAGATTTTTTTTTAGATCAGATTATTTTATAAGCCATTTAAATTGTTCCTCGCCCAGAATTTTTTGAAATTTGGATGCCCCTTAAAGCTATTTAGAGTGATCCTTACCTTAATTTATTACGATAGTTAGATACCAATAGAAGATAACCTTTGAAGTGGTCTTCCACCGACAAAGTTTTGAAAATTGACTTATTTAAGAAACTAGGCTATTTGGGGTGGTCCTCGCCTGAAAGTTCTTCAAAATGACATGCATCTAGAAGATATTTAGAGCTTTCTTCCTCTGACTTTATGTGCCTGTCAGATGCCTCTAGTCTAGTAGTTATTTGACGCGGTCTTCTCTGGTAAATTTGTGACAATAGAATGCATCTGGAAGTCATTTGGAGTTTGATTTAAGGCCATCTTTCATCTTTGTATTCGATGATATCGGAGGATTTGAAATATATTTAGGGGGGATTTATTCCAAGGAGGGGCAAATTATTTCCAGAGGGTCAGATTCCCCCACAGTTCCTCCGCTCCTGCTGTCCACACATACATACATATTTTCGGTATTCGTGGATGAGCTGCTCTTAGGCTATTATTAGTACTCTTTGATGTGTGGTGGTCTACTGTCTCTACGCAGAACAATGTTCGTTATTTGCTATGCACGGCAAATATTAGTACACAAAAAAGAATATTTTTTCCAAACTTGCGCGAGTCATATCAATCAGTGAATAAACGTGGACGAATAATGCACGTGTGGACCCGGCGGAAGAGGTGTCTGCGCATAAATAGATAGAGTGTATAGTTTAGCTGTGTTTTATTTTCTTTGTAAAATTTGAACTTTCATTTTGTTTTGTTTTTTATTAATTTTCTAACTTTCACAGAGGGGTCAACTGACCCTTAGACCCTCTCCTGAATCCGCATCTGTCCCCAACCAGGGGTCCGTGTGCCCATTTCTGCGGGTTCGCAAATAAATACTTTATTTTAGGTGCTAATATGAATACTATTATTACCCCTTTTAGCTCATAGCTAATTTTGCTTAGAATTTTTTTGTTCACTTTAAAGTTTGTTTCAATTAATTCGTGAGTTAAACAAGTATACATTCTCGAGGAATTCACTCCAACCCTATACACCTTAATAGCGCGTTTGTGACATTATGTATGTATGTAATACTTATTTGTTTGATGGTGTGTTCACGTGTAAAATGAAACCTGGCCCAAGCACAATCAATTAGTTGATCAGATTAAAAACGGTTAATAATAGTTTACACAGGTCACAATTGCAAAAATAAACGAAAAAATAGTTGACAAAATGAATGAACAGGAATTGTTTGTGAAAAATAGGTAAAATATAAAGCTTAAATTTGGCCTAACTCAAACTTTTCCTGGAAAAATTTGGGCTGTTTCTGTACCTTTATGACCCTTCTTGTGAAACACATATTTTTTCTACTTCAATAATTAGAAAAGGTTGCTGGATATTTTTTTTTTAGCACCGCGTCTTTACCCGTTTGAGTTATACGCTTATGCACTAAGTACGACAGTGGTTTTTGGGATTAGGAAGGTTATATTTAAGGAAGTAAAACAGCGTTTGCGTGGAAAACCATTTTGGAAAAAACACCCTCAGCACACCTGACCGAGACTCGAACCACGATATCCCCGTCATTGGCAGTCCAGCCTACTACAAAAGTAGCACATTAGACCACGCGGCCACCAATGTGGGTGTTGCTAACTATTGTTTGAGAGAACAAAAGATGTATTAATCCATGGTAGCCAGTATTGATTGAAGTTTTCAATATCTATCTTCCAGCTGTCAAATTTGGCACCATTATCAAAAGGCTAGTTGCAAATTATACACAGTGGCATATAAATAAGTAGAAATAGTAGAAACATTTTGAACTGTCATATTACAAGTTGTTCAACCGTTGTTTTGGCAAAACGTCTTAATGTTATTGCAATGGCTAACTGCAACCCACAAAAGAACGAGTCGTCTAAAGTATAAAATTCACATTGTATTTGGTCACCATCGTTTCAGACATTTGGTTCCCAACAGGTTTTTGCACATACCCTCTTAAATATAATACGAGTGCATTCCCTAAATTCTATATATCTAATTTATTACCCTTGGATTAGACAGTTATATTATTATATATAGTTTGCATTGGCGGGTAAGCGACTTAGAGTCAGGCTCATATAATATGATTTTCTGGTGATGAAAAGGAAAGAGTTCTAATCCAAACCGATTGTGTTGAATAATTTTTCCTGAATAGTTTTCCACCCGCCTTCCCCTCAAATACAGGTACATTTCCTCTAAATTCTACCTTTCTCATCTCTAGCCCCACTAGTTTAATTAGATGCGTTTATCCTGGACACGTGGTGCAGGGGGTATGGACAACATAATATAGTTATTTACTGTGAACTTACAGAACCAAAAGATTATATCCGCCCATGACTTACAAAATAGCGTGATCTTAAACTAGAAACCACAACCAGTCCCGCAGATATTAATTCATTCCCATGAAAGCGTGGGTCCCAATTTTACTAACAGTAATGTTTTCCGGAGTTCCAAGAATATAACTCCGGACATTAACTAGGTACACTGACACCCTAACAATTGAGGTGTAGATATTTTTCCAACCTTTTGTTTTCACCTGTTTGAAATAAACGCAGCGGTACGCTAGTGGAATAGGGATTAGGAAGGTAGAATTTTAGAGGAAATATACCCGCGCTTGCGCCCAGATTGAGTGAACAATCATTTAGGAAGAAAAAAAAAACCTCAGTTCACCACACTGGGGTTTGAGCCCCGATTTCTCCATCAACGGCAATTCAGTCTAACACAAGAGTGATGAGTTGGAGCATGCAGCCATCGATGCGGGTTTGTAGAAAATTAAATAGTTACTAAGACTCGGATTAAACGCTCATATTAAATACAACTTTTATGTCGATAACGTCATTGTTTTTTTTAGATTGAAATCTATACAAATAACACTCTTGTTTGTTTTTTTTGTCAGTAAACTAAAAAGGTACTCATAGGATTAAGACAGGACCTTTTATGTATGAACAACGCAAAGCCTTGATTTCCCCAACGGTTACATTTCGGCCATGCCGGGGATCAAACTCGGACACCTTATCTTAATAGGCCAACGCAGTATAGAATGAACCAAGGTGATGTGTGTTTATAAAGTGAATATTAAACACCCATATTGAAATTGAAACGTTGAACGCGCAGCCGCTGAGGCGCCCCACCGAGACGTGACAGAGAGGTCAGCAGAGAGTAGCTCACACGTGCCACACATTAGTCGGACATTCTCGATTAGGACGAAGCCGGTAAAGGCGTGCGTGTGCGCCCGACCACAAGACATGTAATCACAACTTCCTTCCATCTATTTGAGCTAACAGACTAAGCCCAACCGGAAGAGCTTTAATGAGAAGCTCTCGTGGACAACAACATAAGAAGGAAACAATCACCTAAAGGTACCGGGAACTTATAACTTATACAGTCCCGTAAAAATGGTTTTATTTTTATTTAAATTTAGTTTCTTAAACCTCACTTTTCGGTGTTATTTCGGGTTATTCAAAATTAAATGTTATCTGAGGTGTTTAAGTATTATTTACATATTGAGACAATGTATAAAAAATTAAAATCTATTACTGAAACCTTATACAATTGCTTTAAAATTCTTTGTCAAGTTTGTCTGCATATTTCACAATTTTGTAACCTAAAGTTAGCTTACATTACATCAAAATACTAATAAAATTCCAGCATCGTAAAAATTTCTGATTAATTTCTTCTTAATTTCGTGTTTACTTAAAGATTTTTTGTAAAAGTGGTGCTCTTTAGTTTTGAAGGAGAATTTCATGCAACAAGACAATTTCGTTTTAATTCGCTTTTCAAAAACATTGTAAATCATATCTAAAAACTATAAAAGGAAAAAGTACTTGATTTCATCTTTGTATGGCATTTTTCGCTTTATCGCGTCTCACTATTTTTACGGTGTTCTATTTATAAACATTATTATATATAATATCACATTTTGGTGTATAATATAAACATTATAACGTATAGTATAAATATTATAACTTTATATATAGCTATAACTATAATATAAAAATTTCACCTTAAAGTACACCATAAAAATTAAAATTTATAGCCATAATATAATACTCATAATCTCCACTGTGATAATTACCACTCCTCTCTCCAGCCACATAAATATTGGAACCTAGAGACCTAGGATACTTAAATTCTTCAGGCAAGTAGCCTCAAGTCCAAAAGTGTGCAGAAATACGTGATGACCAAAAATTTCCATGGAAGCCCACAAACAAAGAGGTGGGGTTTAAGGGGGGTAAAACAATTGATAATTTTTTTCTCAGAGTCCAGAAGATCTAGGAAGACAACATTTTATAGGTCGATAGCCCCTAACCCAAATAATGCAACACTACTTGGTGACGGAAAATTTTCATTGGAGCCTCCAAAACGGGGATTTCTAAAAAATCAAAGTCGAAAAATTATTTAAGTTCAGATGAACTAAGAAGCTTAAATTTTGGAGGGAGGCCAGGCCGTCCCTAGCCCATAAGGGTGCAGGAATACATTGTTACAGATAATTCCAAAGTGAATACCCAAAATGGAGGAATTTCCAAAAAACTAAAGTTGAAAAAATCTCTAAGCTCAAATGACCTAAAAAGCTAAAATGTTTCGGGTAAGTAGCCCCTAACACAAAAATGTGGCTTAAAATAGCCATGGAGGCACCCAAATTTAAAAAAAAAAAGTCAAACATACCTCAAAGGCAGAATATCCATGAAGCCGAAATTTCACAGGCAGTTAGCTCCTAGCCCAAAATTCACATGAATATCCCCAAACAACAACAAAATATATACAAAAAAGTTGTTTATAATCAAACCGTCAATTGAGGAAGAGTTTCACGCTTTCTTTGGGGTAGATATTAGCGCTGCTATAGCGGCTTTAATTGAGATGCACATCCCATATTTTAAGGATTTCTAAAAATTATTCCCATTTCAATCATTGTCCAACAAATTCCAATGGGACACACGGCTTGAACAGAAATCAAGCCGTTGATTTTTAGACGTGTATTATGCTAGTCTACTATAATAATTACTAGTTCCTCTGTCCTCTGTCCAGCTGAAAAATCTAGAAACCCAGAAAACCGAGGAAACTGAAGTCATGCAGGCAGGTAGTCCCTAACCCAAAAGGGTTAAGGAATGCTTGGTGACCATAAATGACATGGGAGGTCCTTGAATTAGGGCTTTTTCCAAAATTCATAAGTCGAAAGAATTTATAAGTCCGGAAGACGTAGAAAACTAAACATTTTCAGGCAAGTAAACCCTAATTATGAGGGTGCAGGAATACGTGATGAAAATGGTTTCTATAAAATAAAAGTCGGATGAATATTGAAGCCCAGAAAATCCAGGAGCTGAAATTTTTCAGGTAGGTAGCCACTATCGAAAAAGGGTTCAGGAATACGTCTTGACCACCAAGAATTACCACGGGGGTCCCAAAATAAGGGTGTTTCCAAAAAACTTAGGTCAAAAGAATCTAGAATTCCAGAATACCCAGGAAACTGAAACTTCGCTAGCAGGTAGTTCATAGCCCAAAGAGGTGCAGTAATACTCGGTGACCGTAAATTCCAATCGGGGTCCCCACCCAAACTAGGGGAGGGGGTCTCAAAAAGACAAAATTTAAAATTATTATTATTATTATTATTATTATTATTATTATTATTATTATTATTATTATTATTATTATTAGCACCACGTCTTACTACCCGTTCGGGCTATACGCACTTACGCTAATGTGTAATGGTAGGGTGATTGTGAGATGAAATGGAGGACTTACAGTTTAACGTGGAATCCGAACCACGGGGGAGGCCTGTTTTTATAAGACTTCACTCCCCCAGTAGACTCTACTGCAGGTAATGGGTAGACCGGGGTTCAACCCTCAGTCGAGCATACTAAGCTTAACTCTTCCTAAATGGTTTCCTATTATTTCTACCCACAAATGCAGGTATATTCCCTTTAAATGCTACCTTTATTATCCCTCCACTATTAGTGTAAATATGCGGACTGTAAACTGTAAAAATAATGTGAGGTTTTCAAGAATATATCTACACACATAGTGATTAAAGTATTTCCATGTTAAGCACGACCAAAACATTGAGAATTAATAATATATTAAGGTTAGTTGAGCTATACCAAATAAATCATGTCACAGTTATACTACCTGTTATATTATTGTCTCTTGGTTAGCTTCATACAGCAATGTCTACAAACATGGCTACCATTCAATTACGAGCGTTTGGTGAGACGTTTAATGGTTTATTTACAAGGCCTTTGTTCTAGAATTAATTATGCTAAGTCACTAATTTACATCCCACTCTCACCAAAACCTTCCATATAAACAAACAAGTGCCAAGCCATTAGTCGGGAGATACAGCAGGTAGTTAGTTTCATACATAGCAGGTAGGTCGTGCGATGATTCGAACAGCACATTCCTGCGAACACGACTACGATAGCTCGCAAAATCGATAAGACACGACGCAGAATTTAAAACCTCCCAGATAACGTGTCAAAGTTAGATTTTTAAAAATAATTGTTTTTACAATCTACACTAATATTATAAAGAGGAAAGCTTCGATTTTTTGTTTTTTTGTTTGTAATAGATAAACTCTAAAACTACTGGACCGATTTTAAAGATTCTTTCACCAATATATAGCTACATTATCAGCGAGTAACATAGGCTATATTTTATTTTGAAAATTTAATTTATTCCTCATAAAAATGTCGATAGTTCTACACAAGGTATACAAAATTGGCTAAAAATATGATTTCTTCACGTGCGCTGCAAAAACTATTGGTATTACATAAAAAAAATACTATACACATTGAACTTTCTCACTAATGTGAACAAAAAAGTCCGCGAGACAATATATGTAATTATTATAGTTATGTTACACTAAACGTTTTTTGTTGAAATTAGTCAACTAAAACACGGATGCTAACAAAACGTGATTATATCCGTATCATGATATGAATCCTTATCCAAACCAATTATTTAATCATTTAGGCTGTTTACGTAGGAGTAAATTACTTTCTAAATTATTCAAATCGGTACATTGGTTTTAAAGTTATGAAGAGTATAACAAAATAAAAATTGTCGTGATAATTACTTCAAACCGCTCTATGGAACAATGCATGTATGTTAGGTAGGTAAACTGAAATGTTACTATCACGGGCAGCAGATGGTAGCTTAATAAAGGGGTTATTGACACTTTGTACTGTTCTCTCCCATCCTCCCATCTCAGGAACTTGATTACCTTCTCATTCGAGAGGAGGGAAAGGGAGGGATAAACTCTTCTTCCGGTGTAGAGACGTGACAAAGATGTTCTCAAAGTGCTAGAAGATAACATTTTTAATCCTTCATTTCTTTATTTCAGTACTCAATCAATTTGTATTCCTCCCTCTTACGTGACCACTCTTTTTCAATACCCTTAGCTTTATTGTATTATTCTATTTTATTTCATTTAATTAAAAATTGTTATGTTTATGACGATAATGGTCACTTCAGTGTCAACGCGTCTTTAAACCGAAACAATAATATTAATGATATTAATTCTACAGCTACCTCGGTGTCATTGGAATACTATATTATCGACCCCATTGGGTCTAGAAACAATGCCCTTGAGAAGGGGAAAGTCATAGTCTCTCTGAAAAACATAATCAGTAAAGATTTTGACCTTGGCTGCATCTGAGCTATCTCTTAAAATTAATGCTCTTAAAGTTAATTTTCTTAGCATCTTAATACCTGTTCAGGTTACATACATATGCAATAATTATGCTAATGATCTAAGGAATGGGAAGGTTGAATTTGGAGGAATTGTACCCGCATTTGCGTGGAGGTATAGTATAAACCATTTAGAAAAAAACACCTTCAGTACACCCAACCAGGATTTGAACCCCAATCTCCTTGTCATTGACAGTCTAGTCTATTGCGAGAGTGACGCCTTAGACCATGCGGCCACCAGAGCAGTTTTAAAGTCAATGGATATAATTCTTACTGTCATTAAAAACTAAAAATTATTGAATTAAGGATGCCTTTATTGTCTTAGTTAAGGAGCAATATATGAGCACGTGTTAAGGAATTACTTTTTAAAGCTATTTTATCCCATAACAGTGATTTTCAAACATGCCAACTTAATCTGTTGTTTACTTTGCAAGACAAGTTAATTACATTGTAATTCTAATACAACCACAATATCTTATGTTTAATTAGACAGTTGTAGGAGCTACTTACTACCAAGTGATGTGTTATACGTCACCCCATATTCCATTTTTGAGATAGAGTGTCAATTTTTACAGCTTCAATCAAAATATGATGCTAAGAAGGGCATCAACTTGATGAGAAATATTCTCACACTATGGTATTTTTCATGGGAATGGCAGCTATTACATTTCAAAACCACCAGAAAAATCATCAACTATATTAGAATTATCTTTCAATATGACTTCATTTGTTTAATTTAGACTAGTTCTATGTTTCTAACCAATTACTTTGATATCAGAACTGCAACCTTTTTCTCAAAACATCTTTAAACATGAGCTAGCTTCCTCATTTCATGGATTTTGTCTTAAATTATAAAACTGACATTTAGATGTTTGTAATTCTATAGGGAAATGTTGATATCTTTCTCGTCTATTTCAGTGTTAGCTCTATAGTGAAATAAAAAAATAGTTAAGTAATGACATATTTATGTACATCTGCAACGCTTCTTAGCTTGCTGGTAGGCGGTATTATTAATTATGTCGCAGTTTCTAGCGGACCAGGGACATATTTGCTTAAGAAGGTCCACAAAGTGATGGAAGGAGTATATCTACTGACCTGCGACACCTCCAAGTCCTGCAGCCGCTGCCGGTCCACCTCCTCCAACCTCTGCCTGGCTGTACAAGCCGCCCACGGCACCAGAACCAGCAGCCCCACCCAGCCCGGCCCTGGCACTGGGGCCGCCTGGAGTCCCTGCTTCAGCGTGCAGGCCCCCAGCTGCGCCCCCACCTCCCGCGAGCCCACCCAGGCCAGCGCTAGCCCTGTACCCACCAAACGATGCCGAAACGCCACCTGCACCAAAGGACACCCCAGTCCCCTGTAAACAAATCAAAACAAGCATAGTTAGGTGTGCACTAGCGTGCTTGGCTCCAACTCTTATTAAGTCTCTTCGGACAAATATTGGTATATTTTCTTTAAATTAACTCTCATTCTGTTATATAAGATGAGATTGATTAAGTTATAATAGCAGCCTAGTGGAACTCCAATGTAACAATGAAAAACAATAGATTCCACGTCAGTGGTCACATGGTCTTAGGCATCATTATCACGAAAGATTGGATTGCTGATGACAGAGAGGTCAAGATTTGAATCTCGGGCAGGTATGCCACCACCTCAAAACTATCTTTGTTTGAGACGCAAATAGTCCATGTGCTAAACGTCATGATTATGATAACGTTATACAACTCTTCAAGATTTAACAAATTTGTTTTAGTTTATATAAAAAAAAACAGGTATTTCAATATATTTGTTTCTTAGAAGCGTTAAGGAATTCTGCGTCAAAGTCTCTAGCTTATGAAAATTGTCTTTAATTTAGAACAATTTTGTTAAAAACCTAATTTAGTTATTTCTATGATTAAAAAGCTACTGGAATTAGAGTAAAAGGACAAGCGTTCTAATAAGGCGATATTAAAAATGATCAACGTCACCTTTGTTCATTGCTTGGGATATTTATTGGAGTTAACGTAGCTTACTATTTTACCTACAATAAATCATTGGTGACTCTGGAGTTGTACTCTACCAGTAAATTATTACCCTCCACTCAGTATCAAACTCGTTCTTTACATTCACTGCACACACATCACCGTGTATGTGGTTTGTCAATTGGGCGGTAAAGGAAATAAACAGTTTACTAGTACAGTCTCATCAAGAGAAGCTATTAAGGGTGTAGATGGTAACTTTTCTATGGGTGTCTAATAGAAAGTTGAGCTAATATTGCGATATATTTTTATAACTATATTATCTCTGTGTTTGATACAGAAGGAATAATTGTATTCTAAAATTTTTAAATATATCAAATTAAACGTAATCATTAAGTATCAATAATAATTAGGTTTATTTTCATTTAACTTCAAAACTAATATTATACTAGCAATAGGCTGCTACTTTAAAACCAACCACAGCTCGACTCAACCTTTTAAAACTTTATAATAACCAGTCAGCCCATTGCTTCTCAGTCTTTGTACACGGTTTCAAAGTTGGGTAAATAAGTAGGTGTGTTGAAAGTGAGAATGGGAAGGGGTGGAGGTAGTAAGCCTTTATAAACTATCCTAATTTCTGACAGCTCTTTCATTTAAGTTTGACCTCCCTAGTAATTACTCAAGTATTACCTATCTTTAAATTGATAAAACAATATTTTCCATCCTACTTCCTAACAATTGATTCAGTTGATTTAAAAAAAACGTCCTGTTTTCTCCAACACCATTTAGGTCTACTAGAAACAGGGAGCTGGTTATACAGCAGGAAAATGTAAAGAATGCATCTTTTAAGTGGATAGTAAAATCATGATAAAATCACTATTTGGCTGTTGGAATACAAATATATATTCAAAGGAGGTCCAGACACCGGTCTCCCCGCCCCTAGCTTTTTACACCCCGGCAATAACAAACGAACCACCTCTAAAGTATTTTTTTTTTGCTGACCTAACTAAATTGTGGCCTCAGTGCTCTTGGAGTAAAGTGGTTGCCTTAAAACCTGATGTTCATGGGTTCAAACCTGACCGAGGTCAACAGATTTTTGCGGATCGAGGAGGGGAAGTAAAGGCATCGGTCCCTTGTCGGTTGGAGGGTGTAAACGAACCCTGGAAGTCCTATGAGATACCTTTCTAACCAAATATAAAGGCTCTTTCTCACTCGCTCATAACAATTTAGTGCTGAAGGCAATGGAAAACTAATGCCCTTTCAGGACTTCCATAGTACACTCTAACCTTGATGTATTACGCTATGAATCTAGTTTTGAAGCTATACCATATTGAAATAATGCATGGTGAGCCTGCTATAGTATGACTTTGGTAGGAAGAACAATATAAGTTAGTTACTAAAGTAACTAAAATAATTTTAAATTATTCATACATCAAGTCATGTTATCTGCAGCTGTCCCTTTTGATCACTATTATCAATACCTATAAAATAACCCAACTAATATAGTAAAATGTTGTCAATGCTGGCCGCAAATAAACTTATTAGTATTTTCTCTACTGTTCTTCCAACCAAAATCAGGGTATACCTTACCGAAAATAAACAAAGGGTAGTATACATGTGCTTTCTCCCAGATAGTGTGGGTATGTGACACCAACAAGCTACTCCATAAGGATGGGAAACAAATAGAGACCTAACCTCGGGTTGTAGACTCGCACATTATTACTATTATCATTGCTATAGGTTTTGGTAAGTTCCACTTAGTTTGCATTATTCATGTAATTTCCATCCGTTCACCATAAGTGTGCTATGTAAATTGCACCCCTCGCTAATTCTCCTTTAAACAAACAATGATTAAAATAATAAATGTTAGCAAATGAAATATAGTAACAAAAACAGTTTCGCTATATTTCAAACATTCATTTCAAAATACCACATTTTACGACTCGATAATAGAAGTAAAACCTATAAAAATAATTTCAGTAGCTTGATGCAGAAGTGATTCTTTGTCATTTTTTATATAATTTTCTGACGACTGTTTGATTTTTGTCTTTATTTATTTAAAATTTAAATGAACTCCTCTTTCTCGAAAGAAAGAAAAAGTCCAAGCGAACATATATCCATAATTTCAAAATCCCACATTGTCACAATTTATTGTCCTCCTAGAACATAACATATACTCACCAATAAAGTTACACAGTTAATAATTTCCATTTTTTCAAAGGATTCAGACAAAAATACTGGGAGTTATTACAAATTTTAGACCAATGGAGCTATGCTAAAATTAAATTAAAATGTTTTTAAAAATCAATTTAATACGGGACGAAATGTATTACGTCTTTGGTAATGATGGGGTGGAATTTACACAAAAGCCTCGTTTCATAAAATATTTGGGACGGAATTTACGTCAAACCATTATTATGCAATTAGATGAAGCAACTGTGTTTTTTTAAGTCAATATAAAATAGTTATTACCTAAAGAAAGATCTAAAAAAATAACTAATTCTCCTCTAAGTTGCAATTGTACACACGATAAGATTTACAAAAATCCTCTGCCCCACGCAGCCCCCAACGAAATTGACTCCTCTCGGGTCTAATGCAAGAGCTCAAGATGTCTACCTGCAAGGTGGTACTAAACCCTCTTCAAATAAATTGATGAAAATCCCAAGCCATAAACTTATCATTAGTCCATCAAGACTGGACCCGGGGGAATACCCGCCTCTCAAACCACTATTTGTGGACTACATAACATCAAAAACGACCGTGATTAGTGAGTTTGACAACTCAGTGACTGGTTTTCGGTGAAGGTCATGGATAAACACCACAACGCCTAGGAACCTGATATCTTTAAAATTATTTATGAACATACAAGCTCGTTTCCTACTTGTCTCACTGGTTCTAATATTTCCTAAAGTTAAAATATTTTACGTGCTCAGTGATAATATGATAGGAAGAACAGTCAAGAAAATACAAACATATCTGTTTGCGATCGACATTAATAACGTTTTATCTTACCATTAAAGTTATTGTATAGGTATTATAAACAATACATCTCAAAAATAACATCTTTAAATATCACAAACTGCCGTATGAGCATATAAAAGTAAGTTTTCGTAACTTTTTAAACTGTCAGATACTGTCCTTCCTACCGTGTTCCTATTGTACCAAAATATTTATATATTAATTTGGGTTTGTTCAGGAAGGTAAATATTGACTGAATTTTCTCTAATATAACGATCAATGAATATCACTTTATTGAACCGTATTTGTTTTATACTAAATTACTGGGAAGAGTGTAACCATTATAATATGCAGATAAATTAAAGTTATTTATTTACTTAACTTGCTTAACTCAGCTACATGACTTATCAATGCTCACGCGGATGAATACGCCCGTCTCGTCTTGTTTAGTCTGCTAGTGACGGGGAGGTTGGGGCTCTAATCCCATCTGGGTGTGATTTTCACTAAGCTTTATCTCCATGCAGTTTGAGTACAGTAACTCAAAATACTACCTTCCTCATCTATATCCCCCCAGGGAAAATATATAAATATACTTACGGGGTTGTTAAGGCGTGGTGCACAAACACGCAACAAAATTAACGAATAACGTTACTACTACTTTCTTCATATAAATAATGTTGTTCCCCAAAATTGCCTTCATCCAGGAATCAACAAGCCATTTATATGTTTTAAAAATATGAGTTTGTTGTTGTAATGTGTGCTTTCTTAGCGCAAGGTTTTTTCAGAGCACGACTTAAAATTAACCTAATATGCCAATATTTTCTCAAATATAGCCAACCCACCTGAAGTTGGAATATTATTATTATTAATAATAATAATAATAATAATAATAATAATAATAATAATTATTATTATTATTAATTTACATTTCCTTTTTTATAGTGCTGGCCAACAGTCGTAAGACCTATGACAGGCCAGCACTGAAAAGTGCACAAGTACCTTACAAATACATATATTTACATGAGAAAATAAGATAAACAATAATAGCTAAATAATTATAAATTATATACTGTGAATATTTACGAAAAAAATAGTAGATAACGATGAGAAATAATTGCAATAATAACAAATAACTTAAGAGTAAGTAAAGCATAATAATAATAATAATAATAATAATAATAATAATAATAATAATAATAATAATAATAAAAATAATGTGTTTCATGTTGTCAGACTTTCAGGCTGAGTCCCTTTTTTATTGATTTTCAATTAAATATCAAATTCCATAAAACAAAATAAAAAGGTTTGTAGATAGCATAATTCCGCAAATAGGTTGAAATGGGTGGCGTTTATGCTTACATTGTGGTTCTCCATACTCTTTATTGTCAAATGTTGGAACATCCTACTAAGACTACTCATCCCGTTCCCTTACTTATCAACTATATAGAATTATGAACTCGAGAATTCATTATTGCACTTACAAAAGTACACCACCTACCCCTATTTTGAGCTAGTTCTATTCAGTTCACCCCTCATTTCACCCTAATTCCTTCACGTCCATTCTAATGTTACCCTCCCATCTACTTCTAGGTCTTCCCAATGGTATTTCTTATTGGGTTTACCAATCCTCTTCCCTTAGATTATATATATCTTAAGTCATTGTTAGATAATAATGTCACTATTTACTACCCTCATCTTGTCCCTAGTTTATATTATTTAAGACACTGATATAAAATAATGACACCATTTACTACTCTTAACCTATGACTAGTTTACATAATCTGGTTGAGCTAATTTTTACCCGTAAAATATTGTCTACGTTTATGACAAAATGTTCTACCAATTTGATCAAAGTTAATTTGCTTTGATCTCTTGCAATTAATGAATAACAACAAACAATTTAAAAATCATTATGATTACGAGAATGTCCGTATGGGGGAGACCACAGTTCAATTAATTTAAATTAGTTGAAAAATGATACCTGGACACGGGACTCAAACCCGAGACTTAGCCTGCCCATGTTCTCCCACTAAGCTATCCAGTATTCATCCCGTAATAATGTTTATTCTTCACTAATAGTTTCAGGTTCGATTCCTGTGTCCAAGTGTCATTTTTCAACTAATTTAAATTAAATGAATTATGGTCTCCTCTACACGGACAGTGCCGTAATCACAATGATTTACAGCCTGTGTGTTGATATTCATTGGAATCTCGTTTTAATTACAATCGTGTATTGTGTATTTGACTTCACAACAACCCTCCCAAGTCACAGATGGCTGTGGTATCTGATAGCTCGCGCTACTATTGGTTGCTCATATGTAGCTGACGAGTTCCACACGTCCATCACAGACTCAGCCTTGAACCAGGATTGAAGAATGGCCCTGAGTACGGGACGAATCCTGGAAATCTCAGTGGTAGAGTACGGGCGCGCGCGATGTCAAATGTTCTTAGTTCGATTCCCGTGTCCATATTTCATTTCTCAACAATTTAACTCCTTTAGATTATTTTAAAGGTATTAAATGTGCACTTTTAAATATATTTTCTATCATAACACGAATTAAGAACTAGCTTAATAAAGTACAACACTCTTAATACTCCCCACTCTGCCCTGGCGTCTAAATAACTTATAATTAAATTGAATAATGAATCTGTGTAAAAATAATAAATGTCATCTTGAGCGTCATTCGGAAACAATTCAGGATTCCTTTGGTTTGTGGTCCTCTCCTCTAGCCACTCAACCACAGGAAGGCCATGTTAAGATGTTACTTACACCTCCCAGAGGTAGTTCCACCGTAGTGGATGGTCTAGCTGTCACATCCTCTCCCCCAAGTAACGAGAATGGAAGTAATGTTATGTTAAGATGTTACTTACACCTCCCAGAGGTAGTTCCACCGTAGTGGATCGTCTAGCTGTCACATCCTCTCCCCCAAGTAACGAGAATGGAAGTAATGTTATGTTAAGATGTTACTTACACCTCCCAAAGGTAGTTCCACCGTAGTGGATGGTCTAGCCGTCACATCCTCTCCCCCAAGTAACAAAGCCACAACGAGAGCGACCGCAATCATCGTCTGCTTGTGTCTGACGTGTTCCTTGCTGGTTCACATCCACCACTAAACTGCCCGCACACCTGCGAAACGTCCAGGAATATAAACGAGTATCATTTGGTACTTAAGAGGACTCAAGGAAACGTGTTCTTCAAGGTCAGTGTGATGCTCGGGGATAACCACATTCACACACACAGAGGCCAGCCACTACGTGTTTAAATAAGTTGAGTGAGTGCTGCCCGCTCACTTGTGATGTGTTAAAACAACAAGACATTCACGTCCGACAGATAGCGAACGCGTTTGTGTTTGAGGAATTTATTAATTATTTATAGTTATTTCAATTTTTGTGCTCCACTTCTTACCGCCAATAGAATACTGGACTAGCCCTTATCAATTTTGGAAAGGTTGAAAGCGTCACTTTTGTAATAAACTCGACTGTCACTGAGAGGGAGGTTGGGACTATAATCCCAGCTGGGTGAACTGAGATGTTTTTAAAATAAATGTTTTCCCACTCTCCTTTCATGCAAACTCGTACATTTTCTATATCAATTTCCCCTTTTCATCCTTACCCCACTAGCGTGTATCATGTGACTAGCCCGTGCGTAGAGCACGAAAGAAACAATCAAATGGTGTAGGGATGATGAAGGTAGAATTTAGAGAAAATCCATTCGCATTTGTGTGTATAAAATGAAAAAAAAAACTTTAAAAAACTCAGCACACTCAGCTGGAATTTAAGCTCCAAACTTACCCCGTCACCCACGAACCCAGACTATATGAGACTGATTACTTTGTCAACATGCCCATGGTGTGGGCTGTATTTAGTTATAATACTGGTCGTCTTTACTGCCCATTTATTCATGACTTCCTTTAACAGACTGATCTTAGGGCACAGGACGAACACAAGGAATTTTTAAGAAAATCTTTGCAATTCACAGATTTTTTACATCGATTACTGCTCCCAGCCTATAGCCTGGTTCATTTCTTTATTCAATCCATATATTCTCCACTGCCGGCTTATTAGGCCTGACTTAGCTTCATATGCCTTATAATCTAGCTTAAGACTAGGACAGGCACAACATCCAGTTCCCGTTGCTGTTAATTTATCAATGTGAAAGGGTAAACCCACATTTCATCAATGATAAATTTTTCGACCGTGCCGGGATTCGAAACCCCTTAGACCAGTAGAGAGACATGCTACCGACTAAGCTAAGGTGTCGGATAGTATTACAGAGGTGGAGGTTGAAAAGTACTGTGGTTTCTGATGTACTTTCTGAACACATTAATTACACCAGCACACGACTTACTAACCATCCTGATGCTAGAACAGATATGACACCTAGTCCCTCAGCCGACAATTCACCAGTGATACTAATTCCCCGGCTATGTCGGGAATCGGGCCCGGGTTCTTCATCTCACTAGACAGACGTACCACCAAATGGGGTGACCTGGCGGTCTAGGGGTAAGGTGTCAGACATCTATGCTGGCGGCCGGGGTTCAATCCTCGGTCCCGGCAAAGATTTATCTGATTACTAAACCCTTCCTTCACCTCTGACAAGACATCTTGTGAATGTGGGGAATGCCAGGCCTCCACCGTGGTTCGGATTCCACGTTAAACTGTAGGTCCTCCATTTCATCTCACAATCACCCTACCATTACACATTAGCGTAAGTGCGTACAACCCGAACGGGTAGTAAGACGCGGTGCTAATAATAATAATACTACCAAATGGGCTAAGGTGTTGGGACTTGATTGCAGGAGATGGTGTTGAGAAAACGCTTATGACTAGGGCCAGGATTTAGTTGACCTAGAAAGATAAAAAACTTAACTATAAAATTACCTAAGAGTTCAAAAAAATGACCTAAAAATATGAAGAAAAATAATACTTAGCACCCATTCGGGTTATACACTTAAATACTAACTACACAAATGGGTTAGGAACTAGGAAAGTTGAATATAGTGAATAGGAAGTGAACCCGCGTTTTCGTGGAGGGAGAGTGAAAAACCATTTAGGAAAAACCACCGCCAGTTCTCTCGAGTGAGATTTAAACCTCGATGACTCAAAAATGACTTTAAAAAATCGAAAAATCACTTTTAAAGACTCAAAAATGTATAAAAATGACTCACATCAAGAACATATGACCTTAAATTACAAATTTACAAAAAATGACCAAAAAATACATATAAAAAAACATTTCTACAACAAGGATATCATGAACAAAGTTTATGTACTTTTGAGTATTGTATGTGATGAACCAATATAAAAAATGACATGTCATAAAAATCCTGGCCCTGTTTATGACCAATTAGATACATATTTGTGGTCAAGGGATCCCTACGTGCGGCAGCCGCTTGGTCGGTCTAGCTCACTTGCGGGCCGACTCCATATAGTTATTTTCTTCAGAAAGTGAAGTTGTAATGATAAAAAAACCTTAGTATCCTTGGATAGATTTTTGTTTTCCTTAATGCTATGAAAATTGTTCTCACATACAATAATTGTTATAATAGATCTGACTTCTCCGGTTGCCTACGAAAAATATCAAGATGGCTGCCTACCAGAGGACTGAGATTCGTTGTAGCTACTGTACGTTCGGCATTCCTGCATTATTTAAAAATAAGTTTGCTATTTTGCTAAAATGGAAATTATACTTTAGGTTTTTTTTAACTAAAAATAAAAATTTAACTAGCTTAATTCAATGACACTTAACGAGAAATGTAAACATTCTGTGAATAATCTAAAATTAGTAATGATAATTATGTGGCTAGGATTACACAAACAAAACCAGTACTAGTAAGGCCTCAAAGTAAATTATCAAGCTAATTGAGGATGTTTTAGTGGTGTTCATGCTTCTAAACTGCCGCTTCAATAAGAAATGCTGCAGTGTGACGATATTTCCCTTCCGGTATGTGATTTTATCAACCTTACAAACAAGTTACAAAAAATGTAATTAAAATAATATTCAAGGTGCCAGCAACGTCAGTTCAGGTTTTATAAAGATTGTGATTTGATTGGTTTTTTTTTACCAGTTGCGAGGGTCTACCCTATTGACCCCTGAGGGAACTAACCCTGCCTAACCACTGTTGAGTCCTGTTGCGTTGAATAACTTGTATCATAGTAGGATCCTGTTAGGAACGAGCTTTTAGAAAAGACCGACCCTTTTTCCGGCTAACATTGATGACAGTTTCTTTTATTATTAGTATTATTTCATAGGTATTAATATATATTAGGACCGCGTCTTACTTACTACGCGTTCGGTTTAGACGTTTATGTGCTAGTTATACTAATGTTTCAGGGCCAAGGAAGGTTGTATTTGGTGGAAGTGTGTCCGTATTTGCGTAGAGGGAGAGAGGAAAACCATGTGAATAAACACCCTCAGTACACCAGACTAAGATTCAAACACAGATATTCTCATATTTGGTAGTCCAGTTTATTGTGAAAGCAACACCCTAGACTATTGTGGTCCAACTGGTGGCCCGCGGGCACAGAGAAGGAAAGAATTTCTTTGTCTGTGCCCGCGGGCCAAATACGGTCCTCTCCCACTGAAAATGTGGTCCTCACAGTATCCTGGAGAAAAATTAAGGGGAAACGATCGGTGGCAAATGTGAAATATCCGTTTATTCCAATATATATATATTTAAAAAAGGTCATGATTGCGTTTTATTATTCATTTATTTGATTCATAAAAATACGTATTTACAATGTTTAGCCGTTTTGTGAAGGTGTTTGTGCGTTCATATTTAATATTTTGATAAATTAATACACCTATTTTTGGTAGTAAGATTTGAAAAATTCTACCAACCAAAAATACAATTTATATTAATTAAACTAAAAGTTTATCGGTCTGCATGTCATGAGCATTGCGCAATATCTACCACACGCAAAGGTCTGAAATTAAAAAAAAAATGTATGCATTATGTAGGCCTATGTATTAATGCCGCGAGATAGATTTAATACTACAAGTCATACAGTTGTGCAATGCGAGCTATGGTAGCCCTTGTGCGTGTACAGGTGTACCTGGAAACCGTATTTTTAAAATTTTGATTGTATTTATTTTTACCCTTTTTTACTCTTTTTGTTATTTTGGTATTTCTGGCATCGTATTACCCTTTCTGGCCTTTAAAATAATCCTTTTGGTACTTTTTACCCTTTTAATAGTTTTTTATCCCTTTTACCCCTTTTAGTCTTTACACTCTTTTTATTTCTATTAGATTCCACTTTTTGCTCTTTTTTACTTTTTTGTCACTTTTACTATTTTTGCCCTTTTTGGCTCTTTGTGACATGTTTGCTATTTTTTCTCGTTTTTCCTTTTTTACTCATATTTCCCTTTTTGCTAATTTTACCCTGTTTACACTTTTTAGTCTTTTTACTTATCCTTTTTATCACTTTAAAACATTTGATTAGATTTACTTTTTACCCTCATTGACCTTTTTGCACTTTTACAACTTTTTAACCCTTTTACTCTAAAATATTTATCCCTGGCAAAACCAGGTAACTTACTTCAATGCTAGTTTATTATAAGCGTTGAAAATAGTTGTTTATTAACTTGTTGTAGACTTATACTACGTTGATGGGATTACAAAATATATATTCGGCCCACGATGAAAACTTATTATTATATTTGGCCATTGGGATGAAAAACTTTGGACTCTCCTATATTAGATCATCCCACCACCAAAGTGGGGGTATTGATATTATCTGTGAAATCTAGCAGCTGCCGATCACATCATTTAACGCAAACATTTATAAAAATTGTTTTAGTTAATTTTACAACGGTTTTAAACACGATTCCTTCCTGTATAAACCGAACTAAAGTTTCTCGTAAACGTGGTTGAGTCTGAAGGAGACCGAATTCACGTTTAGAGGAACTTGCCGGTTCAAGCGCCTGGAGTAATCAAGTTTCTCTGTGAGAGTTTGGCGACTGCAAGTACCAGAACCAAATCAAATCACTTATCTAATATACATCTCATATCATTATGAAGGTGTGTATTTTATATTTGTGTTTTAGTTCAAAATTCCATCCACTTCGTTCAAAGCATAATTAACTTTACACGATTTTTTTTAAATGTTATGTTTTATCATCACATCTTAATACCCGTTAGGGATATACGCTTATGTACTAATTATGCTGATGGTTTTATGGATAAGAAAGGTTATATTTAAGGTAAGTGTACCAGAATTTGCCAAGAGGTACAGTGGAAAATAGTTTTGGAAAAGCTACCCTCAGTACACCTGACCTAAATTCGAACCTTGATATTCCCGTCATTGGCAGGTTAATCCACTATGAGAGTAGCGCGTTAGATAGCGCGGCCACCGAAGTATCTTTATTCTTGTATTAAATAATATTTTTTTTATAATAACGTTAAAGACAAAGGTTATTTATGAATCAGTTAAGGGGTATAATGGAAGTGTATCGTGTATCTTAAAGGACATATATCCGCATTAGTGTGGTGGGTAGATGAGAAAACCACAGGAATAAATAACGCGTGTAAAACTAATCCAGAATACCTCCAGTTGAGACTCGAACCTTATCCTCCCCCGTCAGTGCTACTGCAGTACATGACATGCTTGATGCCTTATACCACGTGACTATAGGCGATTGTGATTTATTCAAAACTATCACTCAATAAAAGTAATTTAAAGTGAGTGAACACATGCATAAGAAAAAAAACACTAGTATATTAATATTGTATTTCTATGGTCAAAATAAAAACTAGCTCTTTATTTTTTGAAGTGGTGTCCAATTGTTTATGAAACGAACAGTCATCTACAGAACAATAGTTTAGTAACAGTGGGAGAATGTTCTAAGAAGGTTAATATTTACACTTTGAAGATACTAATGACCGTGTAAATAAATCCACCAAGGACAGTTTCCTACTTTAAAGAAGTGGCGGGGGAAATATCCTGTCTTCAGGGGGATTGATATTCATAAACCAAAGGACGAATCACACTCAATCAATCGATTCAAAATATTTATGTTTAAACGCTTGTACAGACGATAAGTGACATTTTTTTAAAGCTTAATTCTAGGACAAACTCAATAGTCAAACCTTAGATCGCTAATTTATCTAATAGCGAGGTGGATCAAATGTAATTTCCCAGTGATGACTTTTTCTTTAATCGAACCTATTACGCTTGATTGCACCTCATACAGTCAATATGTATCAGAAAATAGTGACACTATTACTGATCGTGTAAGGTTAACACTGACGTGAACGTTTACTACCGAGATAGGAACAAACGTTACCAAAACCCCCAGTTCGCAATTGCTTGTTAGAATTAGTTTATAGTAGGCCTATGATTCCTTAAATAAATGCTTGAAATACATAATATTTTCATTATTCTATTATTATGAATAAAATTTATTAATCCTGTTGAAATATATTAAATAAAAATGGCACGTATCTTTCAACCAGTAGGTCAGGGTTCTAGCCCACTGGATCCACTAATAATGGTATTTTAAACAATAAGGTGTATACTTCTCCCTCCAGACGAATGCCTGTCCATATTTGTATACATATACCATTATTTTCCTTCTATCATAGGCCAAATAATTTAAGTCACCAGTGATATTAGACGTTTCACTACTATTACTAATACAGTAGTCCAGGGCAAAACGAACCCCTTAAGGATCTTTTTGCTCCTGAAATAATATAATTGGAAACAGTGTACACACTGCTATTTGTTATCATTATTATACATATTAAAAAGGATATGGTGTTATTATTTCACACATAATATGGTTTGTATCCATTATTTAAAAGGTATAAAGATATATTCTGATGTAGCCGTTTCCCCCCATAGGTGGGGCAAAATGGTCACCTTTTTATTGAAGTTCAAAACACATTTCATACCACTTAACCTGCGCGCTCATCACAAATAAGATTATATTTTTCCTTCACATAAACTCCCACACATATTTCATGAAACCATATGTCCCAGCCTCTGCAATGAATCCACGGTTCTCCTTCATCCTCGTAAATGTCTCCTCCACATTTGATACAGCTATTCTGTTCCTGCAAACTATTCTTTGGGTGAGTTGTTTTATTGGTTTCATTTGTAGAAGGACCGGGGAATATTTCCACTGTTGGTTACTTGCACACTCTTAATATTTTTTAAACTTTCAATGGTTTAGGCACGGTAATTTTATTGTTAGTTTTGGTTTGAGAGCTTACTTTTTTATTACCTTGCAGGGCACTTAATGTTGCCATTTTCAAATGTTCTTTCTCTTTTGATAGTCACTTAGCTTAATTAACTATTCTAACGTTTTTTGGGCTTGTTAGGCAACGTTCAACTGTTGTTTGGGTTTCCTTTTTGGAGCTGAATATACCTTTCTTAGTAAAGGGATCAAATCTCGAAACATTTCTAATATTTGTTGTCGTCTGTTTTTCCTTCCAGTTTTCTTTAATCGATGACTTAACAGAGTTTGAAACCAATTCATGGGAATGTTCAGTGTAAGCCAGTGGGCTAGGTTCCATAGTTCTTCCAGTATCTTCACGGGCATCATCACGGACTCCAGTGCTTCCTATCTCATCATAAATGTCACGTGTATCCATGTCTTCGTGTTCACTAGGATTCTGAAAAAATTTGGGCCGTTTGGATACTCTTGGTCACCCAGGTCTTTATGAGTATTGGTGTTTTCAGATTGGGCCAGGTATTCATTTGGTGTAGGCTCACTGGTTACTTTAGATGGGGAAAAGTTTTCACCTGGAAACACATCTTCATCAAACGCTGCTTGCAGATATGCAGGAGGGATCATTGCTGATAAATCTTCTCTGGTAAATGCTCTCCATAGGATGATTTCTCATAAATTTCCTGCAGTTATCGCTATACGGCCACATACTGTGGTGAAATGGCCCCATATGTGCAGTGTTTCAAGATCACTCTGTTGTAAAATACTAGCATCCAGTTGACGCACAAATTATTTTTTGTTTCTTATTCTATAGATGAGAAACAAAATATCCCAGTGATTGGTCTATCAATATGTACTGCATGATAAGTACTATAGGGTTCTAAATCCTTACCTTTCTCTTGACTCTTTATTGAAGAAATTACTTGAAAAGAGTTTTCTGCCATTCACACACAAACACACACACAACGATAAACCAAACATCACACACTTGCTGCTAGCTACTGTAAAAGCTTCGTCTAACCTTGTGCGACAAATTGAAGGTCAGACAGACGCTAGAAGTAGCTACATACCAACAGTAAAAAAAACACGAGTTAGTGGCTATTATTCCCCGGTCTAGTGTACTACTACTGCAAATACTACTACCACTACTACTCATAATATAATACTATTTAAATATCTATTACAACTTTGATAATTTTACTGAAGCTTTCCAGCTATTATTTTGTGCCAAACATGCTCAAAATCATAATTTTTTTAATAACTTCTGAAATTCTGGACCTAAAACGGTAGTCAGAAGGTGAATGTTATTTCAAATCTGGAATTGCCCCTATGTTTTTCACAAATTTAGTCGATATCCATTCATTAGTACAAAGGATATGAGGGGAGCACTCACACCCATGCAGACAAACAAACTCGCGATCATATTTGTTATTCTATATATCACATAAGGGAACTTATGGAAAATTTATTAAATAAATACAGCACGTTAATGTTTTGAGTTTAAAACATTTTATTTATTGTTTTAGTTTAAATCAACAATCATCACATTTTAAACCTCTTAAAGAACATTTTCAAATACAATATCTTAAAATATTGAAAATTTCAATAGCAATCATTTTCTTAAATTTTTGAATTATAAAAACTATATTTCTAAGAACCTACCCTTTAAATATTTACTTTAAAAACTCACCTTAAAAGTAATTTTAAAAGTGTGAGGCTCAGCATTATTATAGTTGTTACCGAAGAATGAAATACGCGAGTTGAATACATTTTATGTTATATTTATAAATGGGTCAGAGCCACTATTACACTAATCCAAATCTCACATCCAGGAACGAATCATATAAAGATGGGAAACACAAACAGTTTAATTTTTGTATATTAATTCTTAAGCTGCAATACTATATATAATAAATAAATGTTAGCATTATCTTATAATGCACTACTATCATAATGTTCACAAATTCGACCAAAAGGTAAATTAATGGTATAAGGTCTAGTTTTTAAGCTTATATTATAATTATAGTGGTCTCCCAAAAAATAGAATAAAAGTTTTAAAATAAAATCCGATTCAAAATTTGAAGAATGTAGAGGAGACCGGGGCATGTTGCCACAATTATTATTTTTAGTAGTGAAATTCATCGTATTCATCAGATACACACAGTTGATGCATATGAAACTTATCTTGTTTGTACCCAGTCAATGGATCGACAGTTTGTAAACTCTGCATTGCACCTACTCAAAGTATTCCTTGTTAGAGACCAAACAATTTGTTTGACCCTTATCTGTTAAACCATCTTAAAAAGATAGGTTCCTCTTCACGGGTTTTATTTTGTTATTAGTTGTATTTATATTATTTTGCGAGTTAGTTGAAAACTTTTGTTAAATTTTAATTTTGATTCTTGTGAAGCCATTTTTTCTTCTTCTTCTAATGCGGTTTTTTTCTGGGGTGTCTGAAATTAAAATTACTAAAATTTGTGGGCTAGTTTTTAATTACAACCTGGATTGATGCAATTTTGAGCTATTGATGACGTAATGCTCCGGAAGAGAGTGGATTTTAAGAAAATAGAAGCCACACTATGTTTTGATTTAAAAACATAAAGCCCACACTATAATAATGGTTTAAAAACATATGTTATAACTATGTTGATAAACAAAAATATTATTATAAGTGACAAACGCATTGTTGATTTATTTATTTATACCTGGTTCCTTTTTTTAGTAGTTCTCTTATGTGCTAGCACTCAGGTATTTCTAATTCCGTATATCAGTACGTTGTTAATATTCATATTTGTTTTATTTTAGACTAATATATACAAATAATGTTCAACTGTTCTCACATTTGCGGGTTAGTTTGCAACACTCGTTGCAATTAGTTCCAAAAAAGTGTATTGCCATCTGAATTGTCAATGGCACCATAATTGAACAGATAGTATCTAGTGCCATTTTAATTTTAATTCTCCTCTCCAAACTCATTTATGATTACTAATTTAGGGAACTTTCCATAACATAGATTATTTAAAATTATATTTATCGATATATGAAATTTGGCTTAAATCTTATTTCAAACAACTTATTAGGTATCGATGCTTTGCCAGCCATATTAAAGATTTATTTCCCCCATTTGTTTGAGGTACTTAACGTGCACGCTCTGAACCGACTGATTATATCAGTACACGAACTATAAACTAGTTTAAATCTAGAACAGAGGACAGCATCCAGCCCCCGGAGGTCAATTCAACACTGTAAAAAGGAAAAGTCACGTTTCACACATGTTAAATTTTTCGGCCATGATGGGAATCAATCCCGGGACCCATGGATCAGTAAATAGACACGCTATCGACTGAGCTAAGGTGTCAGAAGTTTATTAAAGAAAATAAATGTTAGCTTTGATCATCAAAATTATTTTTATAGTAGCCTCCTTAGTACTAGAAAATAATATAAAGAAATTACAGTTTTTCAGGAAATTTCTTAAAGAAAAAAAATCGGGAAGTTTCCTTAGTTATGCATTTAATTACGTTACTTCATGTGAAACTGGATGGAATTTACGGTTTCAAGATCTTTACGACATGCATATTTTTATGTAAAATATATGAATTGTAAAAGCCTCGTAGCCAGTGGCGGCGCATAGGTTTCTGCCAAGACAAGCAAAGATTGACAGAACTGTACTGGTAGTTTATGTTCTCCTAATCAGTATATAATTTGCTCTCTAAAGCTAATAAACATACATTTGCTCCCTACATTATTGTTTGTGTGGCTAGTCCAATGGATAATGAATAAAAATTACTGATGATGGGGATATCAGGATTTGAATCCCGGTCAGGTAAACTGAGGGTGATTTTCCCTAAATGATTTCTCACTCTCCTTCCACACAAATATGGGCATATTACCTCTAAAATGCTTCCTTCCTAATCCTACCCCATTAGAGTAGTTATCATAAAGGCGGATAGCCTGAACAGATTGTAATAAGTGGGGAATATAAATTAATGCAAAGGAACACTTTTCTACTACAGTACTATCAAGTATCGCTTACCTGAGCGACAGCCTGCGGGCTGTAACACCAAGTAAAAGGTTCTTGGTTCGATATCTGCTTCAATATAATATTTTAAAGCTTGCCGCACATTGAATCGGATCGGAACGGTCGGAATCAGAAGCCTACGAATGGAAACGAGTTTTGTCCGCACTCTGGTTCGGAATTCAATTCTTGTCAATCGGAAGACAACAACCAAAAGAGTACATAGATTTTAGGGATTTAGTGATAATGAGTGATATCAGCAGTGAAGAGCAGGTAATGGCGGTTGCTCTATACATTGCTGCCAATGCCAATAAAGAGGAAGAAGCAGCTTCAAAAATACTTTGAATACACGACGTACAGTAAATGCAATATAACATTTCCGAGATTTCCTCCCACGCATTTTCCTTTATAGCACATTCATACTAATGTTTGTGAGCAATGTCATAAATTTATGGGGCACTGTTTAACTAAATTGATTATTTATTCGTTCAAATACTTTTTTTTAAATAATCAAAATTGTTGAGGAACAGAAAACAAACATCAACAGGACGATATAAACTGAGCGTGAATGTAAATGATGTTGTGGACGCATACTCATATCTTCGAAATCCGTCGAAATATTCCCTCCTGACAAATCAACTCGTTCCTTTCCGATTCGATGTGCGGTAATATTTATACTAATTAAAATACGATCCATTAGCTAGGTTAAACAACCTGAAGGCCTATCAGACAATAATTAACTACTAGCCTCCTTTAGTATTGTTTTTGTACTAAGTTATATATAGTTTGTTTAGTAGTTGTTGTCACAATTATATTTTATAACTGGAGCCGTCTTCGAACTGGGGCAGCCGAGCTATCTG
The DNA here is from genome assembly GCA_901482245.1 of Timema douglasi. NCBI lineage: Eukaryota > Metazoa > Arthropoda > Insecta > Phasmatodea > Timematidae > Timema > Timema douglasi. The sequence goes on from CABEEJ010000135.1 coordinate 284,872, forward strand.
CGCGGCGTGCGTCAAGCCTCTACTGCCTCTTGATGACGTCACTGGAGAGGCTTGCTCTTGGTTCCGATTACGGCGCCGCTGGAAGACCGGCAGACCTGCTGCGTTCTTCACCAGACTGCTCACCGAGTTCAGGGTCTGGATGGGGATCTAGAAGACAGCACACCACTTTTAGTGTCGTCATTCACACGTTAGTCTTTTAACTAAAACTTTCCTTGAATTTAGCTAAGAGAGGAGTCTTCGTAAACTACAAATCCTTACAGGATAGAACCAGATGGCCCTGTTTGTTTGCCTCTTCCATAAAGAAAGTACCAACACTTGTACTAGCAGATTATTTCGAATATACATATTTATAGAAAAAGAAAACATTTGGAAATATATATGTATATTAGATGTCTATTATATATATTTTTATCACCATGTACTAACTACTATAGGCTATATAAACTATACATATACGTATTATATAATATACGTATGACCTAATTTGGTGGCCGTGGGGTCTAACGCACTACTCTCGTATTTGACTAAACTGCCAAAGATGGGGAGATCGGGGTTAGATCCCGGTCGGGTGCTCTGAAGGTTTTTTCTAAATGGTTTTCAACTCTCCCTTCACGCAAATGAGTGTGAAATTCCTTTAAATTAAACCTTCCCAATCCCTAGAACATTAATGTAATTAAAACATAGGCGTGTAAACCAAAAGGGTAGAAAGATGTGGAGCTAAAAAAAAGTGTGTGTCATATAAGATTAAAAAATATTCATTGTGTTTTGTTTTTTCCCCCCAAAACAATAGTACCAGCGCTGTCTCAAAGGAGGATATCAAATATTTATAATATGTACAAATTATATATATTTGAGCCATTTATCTAATTTATAAGGCTTCATCCAGTTCAAAAAATTCCTCCAGCAGATTATAATATACGATAAGAATCTTAAGGTGAAAATATATTTTCCTTGAAAAGTTACACTAAATTCAAATCCTTTTACTTGAATTTCCTAGTTATGTAATTCATGACGTGTTTAGTAGTGAGAATTAAACGTGTTTTAACAAAATAAATCACTCAAGTCTCCGGGTTGTATTCTGGGTTAACCAGATATATACATATAGGACATTTGAACACCAAATAAAATAAGTTAATCTGAAAGTTAAACTAAACTATGTTATCTCGTACTTGTAATGGATGTAACTAGTGGATTGTTTAGAGGTAAATAAAGTTTTGTTGTGACTGGATTAGTAAGTTGTTCCCTCTTACTCGTTATGGAACTCTAACTTTAAATCCAATGCACACACATTTGCTCACTTCATTACTGTGTGTGTTGTTGGTCAAATTGACAGTAAGGGGGAGGTAGCAGCTTTCTTGCATAGTCTCGTCAAACTCGAGAAAAACTACAGTGACAACAACCCACGAACCATCAAAGTCCCGCGGCTGGACATTTAATTTTAGTACATATATTTTATTGTTTTAAATAGTGTGGTCTTATGATAGATTAACACAACTAGTATTTTGGTGTTCCAGCTCTTACTACCTTTACGGGATATCTATATACTTACACTAATAGGGTAATGTTGAGGAAGATATAATTTAAACTAGATAAAGTGTAGCCGCATTTGTGGGGAGGAAAATAGTAAAGGATAAAAGGAATACAACTTTATGTATACAGAGCCAAGATTCATACTCCAAACTTCAATTACTGGCAAACCATGATAAAAAAAATGGTGCTTTAGCTCACTTGTATACTTATTATTTAATTTATTTAGTACCACGTCTTACTACCCGTTCGGGTTATATGATTAAGTATTAATTACACTAATGGATTAGGAATGGGTAAAGTTGAATTTAGAGTAAGCGAACCCGCATTTGCGTAGAGGGAGAGTGGAAAACCATTTAGGAAAAACCACCCCCAGTTCCCCCAACCGAGATTCGAACCTTGATCTCCCCGTCCTCGGTGGTCTAGCTTAACACGACTGGCGCGTTAGCTAACTACGCCACCAAGGTGGGTCTCACTTGTATAGTGATTAAGTTTACGACACTTTACTGTTAGTTTATATATTATAGTCAATTTACGTTAAGTTCAATCTGAAATGGCTTTGAGCCCTCAACCTTTAGATCCAGGAAAATGTTTCAACATTATATGAACCTAAAACGTATTTATAATGGATTTTAATGGCCTAGCAATAAGGATAAAGATGCGTGTAGACCAAACGGGTAGTGAGAAAATGTGCTGAAAATAAATAGAGATAGGCCCTAGTGGGTAAATCAGGGCTAAAACGTTTTCTTTTGAGGCTATACATTGAAAATATTTCTGATTTCTACAATTTACTTCCTCTTACTTTTATTTTATTTTCTCTGCAAATCTACGCCAATTTCTGTCGATCCAAAACCATGGTAGAAGATTGCTTGAAACTTCTAACAGTTCCCTGGCTACGTGGATGGACGAATTTACATTATACTTTTTATTTTATAGAAAAGATTTTTTTTTATTAAAGTCAGTAAATTGAATATCACATTTTTATTTTAAAAGGTTGATCAAATATACATAACATGCAATGCTGGACACCGTTATTTTTTTATCGGCGCCCAGCACTTGGGCCATGGGACCCCTTGTCTCAAAAGTTAATAGCTTAGTTCACTGGCCAGGAGGACTCTAACATACAATATACCTGCGGGTAGATATGAATTTGGCCCCATTAAACTTTTCCTCTTAATTCAGGTTAGCTTAGGCTGGATTAGATTAATTTAGTATTTTGTTGTGTCTTATTATCCATCACTTGCTTTTTTTCACTCACCGCAGAGAAAACATTTACAGACATCCTAAATGGACCACCATACCATCCGAGATCAAGGGAATATACCAGTACGTCTTGCTTACAATTACTAATAAAGAACTCGTAGCCCAACTTAACTCGTCGTCCAACTGTAATGTGGGATTAATAACACCCTTTTAAACGCAGGTCATAACAGGTATACGTAGCCCAACTGTAATACGCCCGTTTTTATTTATAATAGGTGCTGACATTAGCGATATAATCTGTTAAGGAAAGAATGAGAGAAATAATGAAGGAAAAAATTCACCAAAATGCGCATTGCGAAATCGTGGGAAATAATAACGTTGAAAATCCATGCTTTAGCCACCAGAATGAAGTCAAGAGGACTAGGACACCCAAATTGTCAGAAGGTGTTACAGTGGACCATACTAGTTATAGAAATACTGGCTTAGAAACAACTAAGTCATCCCCCTACTGAGGTGCATATATGCTTTACCTGGAAGATACTGTCGATCAGCTGACCTTGTGGAGCATTGTAATTTGTCTGTCTCGTCTGACGATTTGCATCTGCAGATGCCTTATACTGGTTGCCGCCACTCTGTGGAAATAACAGTACATTTTGTCACAGTCAGATGCAAGTTTTATTTTGTCATAGCTAAGTGATAATATTATTCATAATCCTTAATCAAGAATAGGTTATACAAAGCAAACAATCTTCAGAATTTCAACTTATCACTCATGGAAAGAGAGCAAACCAATATCTTCAACAATAGATGTCTGACCATGTTGGGTATCGAGCCCTAGAGCAACGATTATTAGTTTGACGTGCTACCAACTAAGCTATGATGCTGAACGATAAGCCCGTATTCCCATGTGAGAAACCCTTTAGAACATATACATGTAAGCTTGGAGTAGCTAACACAGACTAAAGATAGATATATTTATCATACTGCTGCTAAAATTAAAACAATCTGTCAAAAGTGAAAGCTGCATGACAAATGGCTTGGCGTATGAGTAACGATATTAGATTTAATAACGTTAATAGCTATGGCTATCCAAATATAAGATGTCCGAAAAGTTACTATGCAGTGAAGTAACACTTACCTCGTGGACCTGAAGACAGGTCTGGACACACCTCTTATTATCATATAATATATATCGTATGAAGAGGCACGTCCAGACATGTCTTCATGTCCATGGAGGTGCATCTCCGATGTTTGTTATAGGAAGAATTGCAACAATATAAGTAATACTTTATCGCACAGTGATTTTTCGAGCACTCTGTATAAATAGAGATATCTGTTCTGATGGGAAAAAAACGCTCTCAGAACCATGATTTACACTATTGAATATTAACCAAGTGGAAGATGTATGTTAAAGGAATACATTAGCATTTTAATTAATTGAGGATGGTGAGCCAATATTTGGAAACACGTGATAGATGTATCGCGGAAATTAGATAATTGTGAGAGCATTGAACTTATCTGAAAGCGCTGAAAATTTTAGGTCAATCAAATGTGCGTAGGAGAACATGTTCCTTTGGCCAGTGATGCAACATCTTGTCATCCAATGTTGCAATGTTTCACGCTACGTATCATATTAAAATATTTATTTTATAAGCCCTCTATTTTATTTGCAGGCTGTGGTGCCAGTATTGTCTATGGTCGACTTATATAAGAAGATAAAGAAGACATATTATATATATGACTAACCAACATATTTTGTTTGAAGAAAGGATTATAAATTTCAATGAGTAAATACTTCTCAAAGTACAGTAATTTAGTTTTGATCCTATGACTCCGTAATTTCAAATCAGGAGTTCTATTATAATCGCCGAATCATACCACTGATGAGTTGTCTAAATATGCCTTATTAATTTCTTATGTCTTTACATATCTAAAAGGAAAATTACTTTGTGGATTAATTGATTTATAAGTTCCATGTTTATTTATAGAACTGGGTTTTGAAAATGGCAAAATAAATAAATAGGTGGTATGAACAAAATCGTACTGTTCAAACTTTTTTATGACTGTATAAATAAAAAAATATTGATCATAAGCTAACCTCAAGTAATTTATCCTCCGAAAAATAACAATACAGTATTTTTACATAAAACACAAACTAAACATAGAATTTGAACAAAATCGTAAAAGCCATTTTCGAAAAACTGCGAAATTTCAAAAATTAATCATCAGTGAGCTACCCTACTATCAAAAGTCATGAACCCTTATTTACTTGATTAAAATCTTTCCATAAACCCTTTTTGAATAAAATTGTTGTTACTATTACAGAAACATTTAAAAATTTTGAAATCAGCCATCAGTAAACTATTACTTTTAACCAATTTTTCTCCACAAATCAATTATATATGCAACACATTCCTCCTCATACATCCAATTTGAACAAAATCATCATAGCCATTTTCAAGAAATTTATAATTTTCAAAAAAACATCTATCAGTAAGCGTCAAATAGATAAAGCTATTTTATATGCTTTTAGTGAAGATTTACTCCATCTAGATATCATATTCTGAAAATTGAAAAATGAAACTTGGACACGTGAATTGAACCCGGGACCTTTGGCTTGGCATATTAAGCCAAAGGTCTTGGGTTCGATTCCCTTGTCCAGGTGTCATTTTTCAATTTTCAGAATAATATCATTCAGTAAGTTACCCTTAATTTAATATGATATAAAATGAGAATAACAATCAAGATTCATGCTCTGGCCACATACTATCTATATATGAGTTTGAACTAATTACATCAAACCATCCCGACTGTAGCTTAAGTTAGAGACAAGCATAAAGAGAGACAGACATAAACGGGGAAAGACATAATTTTAATAACCACTTTTTTTGAGTTTGGGGGCACATGAAATATTAAGATTTTTCATATTCTATAGAGTTAAAAATTATCATCACTACAATATTTTCTCCATATGAGAAAAAATATACTATTTAGCAGGGGTGTGCAAAGCTTCGAGAACTCCGACTTAGCTTTAAATAATCGTTCACTTCGACTTCGATTCGAGAGTAAAACTCCAGATACGACAGTTATAAATCTTCTTGAAATAAAAAGTTAAAGCACATATTTATGTTGTTTTTTAAATTTCTGTTTTTTATCCCAAAAATAGTATTAGTGTAAATTAAAAAAAAATGATATTACATTTGGTGATAAATGCATAATTTATCATTTTAAGACTAAATACATCAATTATGCATGGAATATAGCATTTTTTATATAATACTTAATACCTAAATTAAGTAAAATTACAAAGTTATGCAAAATATAATATATGTATCAAACAGTAAACTTTTTTTTAATATCACAACTAGCCTTAGCTTCGGGAACATCTCATTCTAAACGATTCAACTTCGCTTCAAATTGAAAAAATGAACTTCGCAAACTCCTACTATATAGTTCATAAAATATAGAAGATATCTCTACCTACATTGTATTGTTGTGAGAACATCCAATCCAAAAGAGACATGGGTTTTCCCTTAACAGTTCCAAGAAGCAACAACGCCAGGAAGATAAATCTAGTTGTTACATACATTCTCTTGTGATAAAATTTCCTGAAATCAACCACAAATTACAGTATTGTCCCGGACATTTACATAGCACCTTTTCAAAATAAACATATTATGTTTTTAATTCATTCAACTTTTAAATAATGTTCAAATCAAACATAAACTTGGTGACCTCTTTTTGAAATTAGATGTATATTTGATATAATGTTACCATTAAATATAATTTGGTTACTTTATGCCTGTATCGCTTATTTTACTCGTCTTATTTTTATTAAATATAAAATTAGTTACTTTTAATTCTTTAGAGCTAGTCTTCATTGGGTTTTATTAAATATAAACATTTCGACTCAATGTTTTATTGACCATTCCAAATAATATTTATAACATATAATACAAGTGTTATAAATATAGTTATATTTAAATATTTCGATTTTACATCTAAACATTAAGTTAATTATGTACTTTTGCAAATGTTTCACCAAAGTTATGAACCGCTTTTATAAACATATATATTTATAACAAACTGACTAAGAAATAACTCTATACTATATAACATCAAATGTTTATTTATCCAATTTAATTAGAACACCTTTAAAAATATTTTCACACTGAGGCATAGTGTTTTTGTGTCAAGTTTAGTCAAAATCTATAAAATTAATATAAAAGTTTTAACGTACTCACACAATCATGATTCTCACATTAGTATTACTTTTAGACTTAAAAAACTACAATATTTTGGTGGGTGTGAATTGCAAACAGCTAGTTTTTTATAGTTTTTATTACATATTAAATATTACGTATTTCTAACCCGATCTTGATAAAAAATGGTTCTCTCTTACCTACTCTGGAGACACGTAAGACTTGAAATGTGTAAGAGATTGTTAGAGACTCAGTATATGTAAAAGTGTCAGCTCCAAACACACCTACTTAAAGTGACGGTAGCCTCGCATAGGAACACTAGCCTTTCTCCGCGTGGGCACTGGGATCTCTGCAAAAACACCTCCCTAATTAGGACAGACAAGAGGGGGAAAAAAGCCTTTAAGGCAAAGGCCTACACAAACTGTGAGGTGAAACCTTTATGTTGACGGAAATTGTTATGGATGAATGGCTGTGGAGGCCGGCTGTAGTCTAGGAAAAGATGATTCTAGCCCCGGTGCTATTTAGTCGTAACTACTATTTATAGATGAAAGCTCGATATTAAAATGTTGGCCACTAGGCCTGATGCTGCCCTTGATTAAGTTAATTTTGTAGGGCGAGTTTATATAAACTTTTTTTTTACATTTTGAAATTTAAGTACTATAGATTAAACTAATAAAAACATTACCATCTATAGCGGAAAGAAAGTCATCTATTTAGAGAACAATTAATATGTAAATGTTTGGATATTTTATTAAACACTTCCTTTACATCAAAAGGTAAAAAAAGTCTTATCTTGACTGATTACTAGAGCCCAAACTTAGTTGACCTCAAAATGATTAAAAAAAAACTTATAAAATGAACTCACAATTCTAACAAAAAAAACTTTTAATTTTCAAAAAATTATCATAGGTATGAACAAAAACTCGTAATGAATGCACACGCCCCCAAAAAAAGCACGTTACAAATTATTTTTTATAATTATAACCCTGGCATTCTGCTAAATATATATTTTATTTACAAATACCTGTTTCAAAAGTAATAACTTCCCCCTCCCAACTCCTGACCAGGAATGTGTAACCACACAAGCAAAGAGGATAAAATGTTAATTTCCTACATTATCATTTCATTCAGACAACTGTGGGTTATAAACATTATGTTTGAATTTTCATGCATTTATAAAACATTGACAATATTTAAAATACACTAATTCAAAATGGATTAGAATAAATTATTCAAAAAATACCTAAAAAACTCAAAAATTCTTAAAAATGATGCACATCAAGAAAATATGTTCTGAAGATCCAAAATGAGCAAATATTATCAAAGAATGATCTATTTAAAAACGTCTTCATAACCAGGGATCTTGAACATAATTTGTGTAAACATGAGCATTATATGTGATGTACCTAAAAAAAATAACATGCCCTCAAAATCCGGGCCCTGCTGATTGCACTTTGACATAGCTTCTGAGAGAAGTAAAAGACCTATCGGGGTAAACGAAGTGCACAGTAGATAAGAAGTTCATTCAGAAGATCCCTGAACGTTCCAACTATTGTAGAATTCATACAAATCCAGGATAATTCTCCCGCCCCTGACTCTGTAGTTAAGGGTTCCGCCCCAACAGTTTGGGTTTGTTTATTCAGACCCTTTTCACAATTGACTTATCCCTACTATCGTAACATCATAACTCCACGCTAATGTGGGTGCACTTCTTTTAAGTTATGCTCATAGTCCCCTTCCACTCCTTTTGTTTAAGTTGTTCCCATGTATGAAATTAAAACATTATACTGAGAATAATACATTTATTTAAGATTATCTACCTATTTTATTGTTAAATTTAACAAAGAGGTTGATATAAAAATAGCTTATTTTCATGATTATCTTGTCAGCTAAGATGATTTAGATGATTGCACTTATGAGCACATGAACAAATTAAATCAGTGAGCACTTTTAAATTAGAGTAATCACGATCAATGGGCTACAAACCCCAGATATAGGCGAGAGATGGTGTAGTTCCTCTTATTTAAATTCCCCATTGTTTTATACCTAAATTGAGAAGTGGTTCATCTTTCGTCTGAACGTGTCACTAATAAAATAATATCGTAGGTGGGCTCACTGTGGAGTGCACCCCATAGAGGGGTGCTAACTGCTAGCAGTCCTCAATGAAGGTGACAAAAAGTGTTTTTAATTTTAATACGATCAATGGTTCTCTAAAAATTAATTCAAAACATATAGATACGATAAAAAGGATTTTAAATTCACAGTTTTTGAAATATTGGTTCATCGTAACTCTAAGGAAAGAAAACGATGAGTGCATCCATCTCCATGGCGATAAAAAAAATTTTTTTTTTACATAAAATACAAGTATATACATTTTCATTTATTTATACAGTTTAACTTGTTTAATTTGATGTCCAAGGGATATCTAACAAAAATACAAAATATGAATTAACCATTTTTATGGGTATCTAGGCAGCTGGTACAAAATAAATTAACAACCTAGAAATATTATAACTTACATAAAAACCAATATTTTAAAACAAGAAAAATTTAAACCCATAATATAAAACGGGGAAAACTGAACATACAAAATTACAGAATTAAACCGTTTTTGCAGTTAAATGGCATTAAGGTGGAAAAAATTAGTGACCCTGGTTTGTTGTAGTAGTTTTTTTTATCTTAACGCAATAAAAAATCTTCAAGTTCACTGATTGTACTAAAAATATTGTCTTTCTCGTTTCACGTCTGGTAGGGATTCAGGGAATTTTCTCAGGTTTTCCATCATTGTAAGTGCTTTCTCTTTTACTATGCTTCCACCATTAACTTTATTTGACATTTTTGGTATATGAAGTGATTTAATAAATATATTTACTAGAAAAAAATAACATTTTACTGAATAGGCTTCGAATTATCCAAATATTTCCTTTTAAAATTCGAGTTAAATGTTATTTTTTACTATGTATTTAAATATAAACTTGATGGAGAATCATGGTGGGCTCAAATTATTAAATTTTTCGAACTAGCCAATGTCGAATTAGTAAGATCCTACTGTATATATAAGCACCTGGGAACTCACTACTAAGTATCAGAATTGTAATAGACCGGATTGCCTATAATAAGGATGTCACCAACATCAACGGTCGGTAATATAACCGGTTATAAATCGTCTTGGCTTGTACAAGGGTAAAGATACGTATAACGCCGGTTGTCAGCGCCGACAAGTGTTAGCAAGTACGTGCAAAAGCCACCATGGTTTAAAATGTGCCGGCACACAAATGAAGCTTGTCAGCGCCGACCAGCAAACAAGAATGTTTGAAACATTTATTTACAGCGCTATTTAAGCTTGCAGACGTCCTCAAAATAAATGTGGGATGGAATAATTTTTATTTTTTCATAATTAAAAATTATATTTTTATAACAAATGTCAAAAACAATTTTTTCCTTATCAAGTTCACATGTTTAAGTAATATTTTCTAGAGTTGGTGTCAAAATAAGTAATTTTAACTCATTATTACGTAATTTAAGCATGTATTTTATAATACTTTTAGAGTTTATCTTAAAATAATTTTCTTTATGTTTGAATATGAGCATTATTTTTATAAATCCCTCTCCACTAAAAAAAATATTCCACTTTATGATTTATGTCAAAAGTAATTATTAAGAAGGTAAAATTTCCTCCTAGTACACGAATGTTTATCTTTGGTAATAAATTATCAAAAAAGTAATTACTGCTATAATATGGGGTGAACTTAAAAAAAATCTTGCTTTAAATGAAAAAAAAACCCGTCATAAAACTGAACATAGCTAAACCATCGATTCTTGTCCATTTTTAACTGTGGGAAAAGTTGATGTTCTCCAAATCTTCGTTGCCCACGATTAATATCATGCACTAATACTCTCTTTCTAAACAGAATTTTGATTTCAGTACTTTCGACCAAAAACTCCAAGTGCAAAACATAAGCGTGCTGATTACCAGATTTCTATTTGTCCGTAGCTTTCGACCAGATTGCCGGTGACGGAAAGATTGGTGTTTGAACCAAAGTTTGTTATACTGAAGGCGGTTTTTACCAAATGGTTTCCTGTGTTCCCTCCCCGCAGATGCGGGTACATTTACTCCACAATTCTACCTTTTCATCCCTATACAATTACCGTAATTAATGTATGAGTATAGCTAGGTATATGGATGTTGTTGAAGCGAGGGGTGTATATGCAAGAATTGGGATGTGTGGAGAAAGTTAGTGAGGATGGATTAAGTAAGAGTCGTTTTTTGAGCTATATGCACAGTTTCCTGCCTACCCCGCAAGGGAAAGACTTTATTATATATGTATAGATGTGTGTATGTATGTATGTATGTATGTATGTATGTATGTATGTATGTATGTATGTATGTATGTATGTATGTATGTATGTATGTATAGCATGTATGTATGCATGTATGTATGTATGTATGTATATACCTATGTATGGATGTATGTGTGTGTATGTATGTATGTATGTGTGTGTATGTATGTATGTGTGTATATATGTGTATGTATGTATATACCTATGTATGGATGTATGTGTGTGTATGTATGTATGTATGTGTGTGTATGTATGTATGTGTGTGTATGTATGTGTGTGTATGTATGTATGTGTGTATATATGTGTATGTATGTATATACCTATGCACTTATGTATGTACATGTATATATGTATGTGTGTACCAGTATGTATCTTTAGGCCAAGCAACTTATGTAGGCTACTGTAAATACGTGATTTTTCTAATTGGCTATCCGTTTAGCGTTGGCGGTTGGTAAAATATCTGTCTGTTTGTGCTACGATATCTGCCAAATGCGTAGATCATTTAAAACAAAATTTATCAGGGTTAATTTATAAACCTTGGCCGAACAATTTACAGACATTACATATGTTTTCAATCTTGTTATCTAGTTCAATATGGTGCTCACTCAAAAGGTTTTTCGCTTCACAGCTCACCTAAAGGCTCTGGGGAGTATTTTTTAAATTTGGACATATATTGCGAGACTAACATCTTGAGCTACGTGGATCACTATTATTGTCTATGAAAATCTACGAGTACTACTATACTATGAAGTAGTCACTCTGTCCTTGTGTGGAATGTGTTACAAATCTACTTTTCCCTTTTATTCAAAAACCACTAAGTCAAATAAGTTGAAATTTAGAATGGGTATAACTCAGACGTTCGGTTAACATATAGGTTAATTAAAATTACTTATACTGCTTAACCTAAAACACCAACACCCATTTTGTCCGCAGACGTATCTCCTGAACCACTGGGGCTAGAGAGTCGCCCTTCGCGTGGAGGTACCCACAGGCACTAGATTACTAACCCCTCATCCCCAACTCCCTAGTTACCCTAGAAGAATCTCCGTAACTAAAAAATCCTTGTACAAATTTAATTGAAATTTCACATGAGCATAACTACGACTTTCGGTTGACATATTGGCTAGTTAAACATACGTATAAACTGCTTAACCTAAGAAACAAACGACCCCCTCTAACACCTCAGACGTATCTCCAGAACCAATGGGGGGAGAGGGTAATATCAATTTAACAATATACCTTCAATATTTAACCACCCATAAAAATGTGTATCCACTTGTAAAACAAGAAACTGATACATACTAATATTGACATTATTGACTCTTTGTCTTACTTTTTATTTATTTGAGGCATTTAATGTGCATTTTTGAACCAACTTATCATATCAACACACGAGAATTTCTATGAGTGAGAACGAAAACGCCTACACATTTTTCCGGTAAAGGTATTTTCACATACCTTCCAGCATTCTTTTACATGCCACAATCGACATGGGGCCAACGGTTTTACTTCCGGGCTATAGCTTTTTACCGCTCAAGAAAAATCCGTTGACCCCGGATAGGTTTAAACCCACGAACATCGGGTCCATAACTACTAGAATTCATTACACATGCATTTTTACCAAAAAATAACTTATAATAAAATGATAGAAACATAACTATCTTAATACACAAGTGTTCATAATTGCCCCACCACCTATAGACACAATGGACTCTCCCTTTGTAGCTTGTGCAACTGCCATCCAAACTCGGCCGGGGTGTACCCAATCAGAGCGGTGTGTGGGAAGGATCACGTGGGCGTTTAATTGCTGTGCCTTACCTTCTCCTATTTGCTAGTGCTAAAACTTTCACGTTCGTTTTGACATTAGACCTCCTTTGAACTCTTTCTTCTCTTTTATTTCCCTCTTTTGTTCTGGATGAGATAAAGCACGTCTGTAAAACGTACACAACGCAACAAACATTTATTTACCCCCCGAGTGGGAGAAAGTAGTATGAGAAGGGCATTTATCTTCTAGTTTGGGGCGTTAACTTCACCAAGATAGTGTAAATGTTGGGATATAACTGTTGAACAGCAACCTATTGTGTAATTGGGTTTGAATCCCACCGTTCTTTGATATGGGGTGGATATGATTTTGAGGAAATATACCCACATTTGAGCTAGCAAAGTGGGGTAAATTATTCAGGAAAAAAAAGCCTTAGTATACCCAACCAGGATTCAAACCTCAACCTCCCCATCACTAGCAAATCAGACTAAATATAACTGTCATTTGGGTCCTCGTTCCCACCAATGTGTGTCCCTTTCGTGCTAAATGACCCAAAACAAAACGATTCTAGCACATCATAAAAACTTCAATTATTTTGTGTTTGTAATATGTAACGTGCATTAGTATCACAAGACTTAAAAACTTAACTTAGGTGATAAATGTTTACAGAAAATATCCACAGTCAATTTTAGGAACTTAATATTTAGACACTGGGAGAAGTCTACACTCTACAAATGCTAATTTACTTAGGACTATTTTGGATTCAAACTGCAACCTCCTAGACGAACATTCGGTCTACTTAACCGTAAAGGGACGGGGAAAACTGTTCTTTGTTATCTATAAATGGCGATGAGATGGTAAACAAGATATTGAATAGACACTTTCTCTTTTAAATCATTACGAAACCTGCTATAGTAAGTTGGTTAAATTGGAGCGGACGAAATAATGGCCTCCAGGTTCAGGGACTAAATAAATTGTTTTCTGTTGTTTTTTTGTGCAACGCATCTTATTACACGTCCGGGCTATTTGTACATCTAAACTGAATAAGATTGCATTTAGAAGAAATGTACCCATATTTGCGTGGAAGGAGTGTAGAAAACCATTTAGGAAAAATGATCCTCATTCAATACTGGTTTTACGTATGTGGGGGACCTCGGTAAGTCATAGAGTGTGGGGCCCTCCCCCTATAAAGCCAGGTAAATTACATCAGAGCGTGTCTGAGGAAGGGTAAAAATCAAGCAACTGTTTTATTTGACAAACATGTAATAGTAACAAAGTAAAAGAAAGTAGGCTACATAAAGATTTCATAAAAATGCTCATTATATACAAACTTTCCTGTTTTCTTTGTAGAAAATATGTTAAATATGTTTGTGGGAGCCCTTGTCTGTGGGGGCACCGGGGGGATTGAGTTGATCCGGCACTGACCTCAGTACATCAACTATCGATCCGAACTTTAACATTCCCATCCCAGACAGTCCAGTTTAATGCACTAGTGACGCCTTAGGGTGGGAGTGTAATGGACGTGAGAAAAGGCCACAATTTTTCAGTTTATGTAACAAAACTTTTTTGGCTAATATAAATAAAATATTGCTTCAGTAGAAACATTGAGTATAATTTTTTTCAGGTGGTAATATCAACAGTTCTTGAATATGTGCATTTTTTTTGTCCACACATGTTCGTTTGAAATTGAATCAGCTCAATTCTACATGATTTTGTATAAATATGGCAAAAAATTCAAGTTCAAAATATATTTTCTTAGCTTTTGAGTTAGGCACACACAGTAGTATAACGCATAAGCTTGTATCGCTAAGTACCGGTTCGGAAAATATCCCAGATTTGAGTTTTTCTCCCATTTTAATACAAAATAATGTAGTATCCAACCTATTTGATGCAATGCTTAAGTAGCGTGCCAACCTTTAGACCAAACGACCATAGGCTCTTGCGCTGTTAGGATATTGCTACATGAGGAGGAAGACAGGAAATATGTTCTAGTTTTTGACTTGTTTGTATTGTCTTCTAAATAGGTATTTTATGTTATGAAAGTTGATGAAACTTTCTTAGAAATCCCTCTTTCCTAATCAGTTATTGCCTCTAAAGGACATTGATGAGCAAGAAAGAGAACTGCGTGGATATTTAGCTTAAATAAGAATACAAATAGGTGTGATTTTAAAAACAACAATATAGCCGGTTAGAAATGAATGCTGGCCTACCAAGATGGAGTGGAGTGCACTAACAGGATCAATCCTTCCTACAGGATCAAAGTCAGGTGCATTAAGATAAATAAATCACACGGATACCTCCGGTGCATTCATACGTAGTCATCTGATAATAAAAAAAAAGCGAGACTGACGCTTAAGATCACGTGGCCAAGCGTAAATAATTTTAAAACTTCACTAGTAGTATTAAACGCCTTGTTGTGCAGATTATGCTGATGTAACCTCAAGGTGCATTGACCTTGACTCATGAATGCCGCTAAGTGTTTGAACAAACATGCAAGAACATATTTTATCATTACAAAATGGCTTCCCTGCTCGTTGCAACATTTTTACGTAATTAAATTATCAAACACCCTCATCGGTGTCCACATAGTCTAAGGCCCTACTGCCGCCATAGACTAGACTGCAGAATAAGGGGATATCGGGGTTCGATCCCGATTGGGTGTACTGAGGGTGGTCTACCTACATGATTTTCCACACTCCCTCCAAGTAAATGCAGGTACACTTCCTATAAATTTAACCTTCTTATTCCCTAATACAAAAGTGCAATTAGTACATAAGCGTATAACCCGAACGTGTAGTAAGGTGCAGTGTAAGCATTTTTTTATTGAACTTTTTATTATATTTGAAATATTGTTTCCAAAGGCGCTTAGCACACAAGAAAGGTTTTTAACAACTGCAAGCACACACTTAGCGTAGACTCTGACTAAAACGTAGCCCCCTTTCAATTTTCAAAGGCTATAATTAACACTACGAGAATACCGTATTTTGATACTCCCTTCCGGGATTCGAATTAAGGTAGTTTGACTAACTCTTAGCTTCCATTAAACTTTCAACTTCATATAATTTACCTCTATGAGAGGAATAAATTTTACCCCCACTACCCAAGGGATTCATCTCACAATCACCCTACCATTACACATTAGCGTAAGTGCGTATAACCCGAACGGGTAGTAAAACGCGTTGCTAATATTAATAATATATAGTTAAACTAAACATTGCCACCGAAGCAGTATTTTATTTATTTTGGTAAAAAAAAGTTTTTTTTGTCATAAAAACTACCAACATAAATTTTTTTAACTATAGTTTCCCTCTATTTCCCCAATGTGCCTAGGGACTCTCAACTGGTGTTCTTTGGAACTTATGGGTGCCACGAGATTTTGAGGTAAGAGATTATTAAGAAAATATAAAAAACAAATATTAACACAAAATAAAGAAAATACATAAACGGAAGAAAATTTTGACTTTTATTATTATTTTTAGCAGCACCGCGTCTTACTACCCGTTCGGGTTATACACACTTACGCTAATGTGTAATGGTAGGGTGATTGTGAGATGAAATGGAGGACCTACAGTTTAACGTGGAATCCGAACCACGGTGGAGGCCTGGCATTCCTCACATTCACAAGATGTCTTGTCAGAGGTGAAGGAAGGGTTTAGTAAACAGATATGCCGGGACCGAGGATTGAACCCCGGCCACCAGCATAGAAATTTGTCACCTTACCCCTAGACCACCAAGTCATTGACATTTATTGTTTTTCTTAATTGTATTTACGACGGCACCTGACGCGAGACACCTCCACAATAAAAGCTAGATTTTACCACATGAGTGAGCCATCAATGGAAGTATTTTGGCTTGGACTGGTGTAGGAATACCCTATCCTAGTAAGAAAAACCATTGGACCTAATTTTACCCTTCTTAACTCTCTAATCAGCAAGAATAACATCCAAAGAAATAAATATACTGCTAAGTCTTGAGGATTATATGCGTGCTGCGTTGTCAACCATTAGGCCAGATATCAAACTTTTGTGCTATAAGCATCAATTGCAAGTCTCACATTGTTAGTAATAATTATTTTCTTACTGATGACTGTATTATTTATATTTAAAGCCCTAGCATTGTGGTTGGCTAGTATACAATTTATTGATTTTCAAAACTATTAGCTTAGTCTACAAAAGTATTTATGAACTTTATTAATATTTTTATTATTAATAACATTTAATTATATCAGTAAAGAAGCATATATTTTTTAAATTTAAATAATTTAAATAATAAAACCTTCGTTAATGGTTTAATATGCTACTCTGATATATTCCACTTGGAATAACAAATAAAAAATGTGAAAAAAACCACGAAAGTATTAACAAAGTTTCCACGAAATTCTAGTTCCCTTCACAAGGGTGCCGTGAACCTAGAATGGTTTATTATCCCTGGTCTAGTCCATTACAACCTCTTTGATTGTCTATATCCCTGATAATATCACGAAACTAGAAATAGCTAGCATCTAGGAATCCATTCTTCTTCGTTTCTCAATATTCCCATCTCTCTTTTTGGCTCAAATAATTTCCACAGGGAATGTCTACTTAAAGTATTTAAACACAAATTCCTTCTTAATATTTAGTTACATTAGACTTTATTAACGTATAATTAATATATAAATGGAAGTGTCATATATTGTGTTTGTGGATTTTAAAATTTTTGTTGTTGTGATTTTATAAAACAGAGCTATGAACTTTTTTTTTTTAAAACATTTACACCGATTTATTGAAAAATAAGTTGAAACCATTGATCTCTATAATACAGCTGGATGGACAAGCGGCTAAAATTTTCGAGCTGTCGTCTGCATACCAATGTGTAAGCTAGAAGGGAATCTTCAGGTATATCTTACTCTCTTACACACATAAAATACAATGTGGCATTTTGACATAATTCGCAAATTTTTATGAATATATGAGGTGTATAAATGTATGATTAGCAAAACGAAATAAATGGGTTATTAAAAGGTTTGAGGAGCATAGCTAAGTTCAACACTCATGACTTGTTTCTTTAAATAAGTCAATTTAGGCTAAAATAGTGATAATTCCTGCAAGCCTAAACCTAGGCACAATTATAATATGAGCCCCCTACCCCACCCCCCAATTTTTTTGAAGGGTTTTAAGAGGTTTCGGAGGAAAGAGGTCTTGGGGGAGGAGGGGGGGGGGGAAGTTAGTATTCGAAAAAAGATTTCAACGAAAGAAATTCTGTCCCGTACATGCCCTATAGTAGCTTGAGTTAACATTATGAAGAAAGGAAGACTGACATCAGTTACTAAGTAATTGCAAAGTACAGTTATTTAAAAATAAATAAATATTGTCGTTCTGACTTTAACGTGAACTATTTCAATAATGTCAATCAATAATTTTTAAACGTAATTATTAAAAAGATAATATTAAAATTAAAATAATGCTCTCCAAAATGTGCCACCCCTTAAAGCCACCGCCCCTAGGCCCGTGCCTAGTGGGCCTATAGTGTAAATCCGCTTCTGTTGAAAGTAAGACTTCTCCACAATGTTAGTCATAACAAAAGTAACCAGGTTTCAGTGACCTTATTTCATTATAGTTATCAAACATTAAATATAATATAGTTTCTGAAAGCAATATACAAGCTGAGAACCAACTTTAAATATATAACATTAAATATAATATGGCTTCTGAAAGCAATAGGCTATATAATCTAAGAGCCAACTTTAAATATATTGTAATATAGTAATACTTCTTACAAGCCATATCACCTAAATGATAATTTGAATGTAAAACTACTACACACAGTTTGTTATTCAAACACATGTAATTGAGTTTTAAACAACCTTATTTCATTATAGTTATCAAACATTAAATATAATATAGTTTCTGAAAGCAATATACAAGCTGAGAACCAACTTTAAATATATTGTGATATAGTAATACTTCTTACAAGCCCTATAACCTAAATGATAATTTGAATGTAAAACTACTACACACAGTTTGTTATTCAAACACATGTAATTGAGTTTGAAACAACCTTATTTCATTATAGTTATCAAACATTAAATATAATATGGCTTCTGAAAGCAATAGGCTATATAATCTAAGAGCCAACTTTAAATATATTGTAATATAGTAATACTTCATACAAGCCATATCACCTAAATGATAGTTTGAATGTAAAACTACTACACGAATTTTGTCATTCAAACGAATGTAATTAAGTTTGAAACTAACTTTTTCATTTTAGTTATATAACTTTAGATATAATATTGTTTTTGAAACAATTATATAAGCTAATAACCTATTTTAAATATATTGTAGTTTTGGAAGAATGTAAACAACATGGGCTTTAGCTACCAAAGATGTTATTCTTATTTGTACAATATTACATTTAAAACTGAAATGTATATTGTTTATTGTAAATGTGTCTTCAGTCAAGTGGGGTATAACACTTAACTATTTAAAAAAATTATTCACGAGACACACGTTTATGCACAAGACCATTGAGAGAAACTGTTAAATCTGTTCCCTCGCTAGCAAGCAGATGACAAACTTTAGCGGCACGATTTGGTCCGTTCCACGGGGTATATTTATGTACATTCAGTATAGTTCAGATATAACTGGTTGAAATACGTTTAAAAAAACCTTATTAAAACGTTAAATTTTAATAGAACTTTGTTATTAGAATTTGTTTAATATAAGACATCCAAATTGTGCTTTCTAGACAAAGATAGGAGCTTTAATTTCTGGTAACCTTTATTTGGTCCAAACAAATATAATTTTAAAACACAATTTTATTAATTCTATAAATTATTCTATTAACATTTTACAGAATTATTAATCTCTTTAGAGATGGGTTTATGTCAATATTTTACTATTCATTTTTATATAAGAGAAATATATTTTATTTCATAATAATATTAATAATAGTAGTAATAATTCATTTTCTGCTTTTTTACAAATGGTCATAAAAGATAAATATCTTTTAGTAATACTATCCAACATCTCTAAGTGTTTGATTCCCGAATAAAATTTCAAGATTGAAAATGTCTCTTCATGCGGCTTATAAATAATATATGTTAGTTGGACTAATGTATTCAATCATATAACAATAATCATAATACCTTTAGACTAATTTTATTTTATATAACATTTGTTTAGCGGATGGATTTCCGGATAGTCATACTTCAAAATGTGTTCATTTGAACTATATTTTATTATGTCTATTTTTTATCTTATTTAGTTTTAAAATAAAATTGTTACTAATAAACACTCATACATGAAACAGAAAATGAGAGGCAGAAATATTTTGTTCATATCCAAAATAAATAAAACTGATCTCTTAGTTACATACAATTGTTTTATTGATGGCTAATATTTTATTACTATCAATGAATAAATAAATTCACTGTGTTTACATAAATACACTAGTTTTAACTATGTACAAAACCTCAGTAGTCATGGAATTTTTTTATGTCTGTTTTATATTAGGTCTAACATCCACCATTTAGCAACAAGGCTCTAAAATTACAATAGTTACGAACTTAACCTAAGGAGGAAACATTTACAATTAACCATCTAGTCCTAACGCGGGAATATACCACCCGGCTGACAAAATGGTAAACAGAAAATAAATTCTAGTCTTTCAAACACCGCCTAGCACATAAAAGGTTTATCCTAGACCTAAATTGTCCACCGATCCACTCGTCCACAAGATTAGTTCCAGGGAACTTGCTCACAATTTAAAAACAATTTTTTTAAGAAAGTTCACTTCATTTGCATTCACTATTGTAATCCTGAGAAGTTACGGAATGTGTATGTTAAAATACGTGTTATCGCTCTTTCTAAGCTCAAAAAACTTAATATAAGTCATCTAGAACGTGTCCATTACTATTTTACACAAATAGCTAAGCATCAATGCGTATAACCCGAAAGGGTGGTAAGACGTGGTGTTAAAATCAAAATATGCATTAATATGTTTTATTAGCATTTTTGTTTCTAGGCTTTTTCTTTTAAAAAAATGCTATATAATTAGTTAACGCTGTGCCTACAACTTATACATTATTTTTAGTTTTAGAGCTTTGGCAGAAAATTTTAAATAAAAAGGCTATTCAGGTTTATACAATCATAAAAATAACTCGGAAGGTTTTAAACTATATTTCTTCTAGAACTATGAATAAGTAAGTTTCATAAACCACGTAAATTTAACCACAAAATATTAATCATTGCGTTAAAGTTGAAATTAAAATTGGTAAGCGTGACCTTAATTATAATTGTTAACTTTTGCTGAAAAATATTTTTTATATTATTACTAGCTAATATTAATCAATTTTAATAGAACAATATGAATACTACTTTATATTATTATAATATGGATATCTTATAGAGAAACCAATAGGAAATCAAATTTGGTAGTTGATCATTGATCAAATAATTAACATAAGTTAATTCAAGTTGACTGGTATTTATCGAGTAATCAAGCATTCTTAACTACCACAGTTAACTTATAAGCTGAGCGTGACTAAATATATTATAAAAGTAATATCACAATGAACCTTAAAATAAACGGAACTGTTAGTTTCGCAACACTGTGACTGAAGGGCTATGAAACTGTTTACAACTCGAAATTAGCTGGTTCAATTATTGTTCACATCCCCGACGAATTTTAACTGAAGCATTTTAACCATTTTCTCAAATAACTCAAGTAGAATCAGTTAATAATCTTCACACACGAAAAACAGTTTAAATGATTACGTTTGAAGTAAATAAAATTATTATTTACCAAAAGGTTTCGATAAAAAATCCACCAATGGCGAAAACATAGTAATTATAAATAGTCTCGGAATGGTTATTGTTGGTTTGCTTTCACAGGGAAGTTCTTGTAAATTAATTAATCATTTTCAGACACTTCAAGTTAGATTATTCCTGAGAGATTCCCTCAATTCTTTGTTCCATTGTTGGGCGTTTTTGTAAGAGTCCTGAAACAAAGACAAACAATATATATATATATATATTAGATTTAATAACATTAAATATAAATTAATTTAAGAAATACAATGTATTTCGCATACTATTAATAAATAAGTAAATTCTAGTCAATTTATTTTTACTGTTAGATACAATTTAAAAAAAGGATTGGTTAGTATTATGTGTGTTATTCATAATACACTAAAATAGGATATACATATTAATAAACGCTAGGTTAAATTTGAAATAAATTAAATGGGCAAAGACATATAAACTTGACAGATATGTTTTTAATTTTAACATTCAACTCCATGGCTATTAATGACTTAATCATTCGGTACATTTATGGAGAGTATTTTAGATCTAGTAGACCCACATGAGCGTGGAGATGGGCTGAAAAAACCATCTCCCAGTTCACGCTGTTAATATTTAAACCTTGAGCTCTTTATCACCAGCAATATGGTATACTGAGAGCCTGTTGTCTTGGGACACCTGTTCATTGGTGGAGGTGACTTTACATCAGTGCGCAGATATAATACAGACTGACTGGATTACAGAAACAGTTATAAAATAATCATTGATGTATTATCAAAATTATATTTTCTTTAAAATTTCTAAATCAATATTTTTAGGGTCGGAAAGAAAGAAAATAAGAATTTAAATTAGTAAAATGTGATCAATTTATAGAGAACCTACACCATTATAAGTAAATTTTTGAAATTTCTTCTTAAAATAACAATTAATGTTGTCTTAAAAATGTTTTTGAAAAATGTATTTGAAAAAATCACAAATACCTCATTAAAATAGTAAAGGCTTTTATCTTTTAGCAAATGTATAAAAATTTCACTCGCAACCAGGTTGTTAGATACATTTATTTAAGTCTAGGGATAAGATGTGATGAAAATAATAATCGAACTTACGAACCAACCGTTTCTATATACATCATTATTAATCGATAATGTATGTAAAAGCGATGGTCTTAGTTGTATAGATATTTATGCTACTTTTAAAATTAAATTGTATGCCTACCAATAAAGTTATTGACATAAACTGTTGAATAATAACCACAGATTCCATTTAAAAATTCAAGAATTTGTTATAAAACCTGGACTTTTGCATACTAATTACGCTATCATTTCATTTTGCGAGCTTAAAATATTTAATAATATATAATTTCCAAGATGCCAAATAATCAAACCCCACTCGAGATTCGTGGCGCTGACCAAGTGATTTAAGGCGTTTGAATCGCCTTGCATTCAACTACCGCTGACAGGATGGTCGGGGCTCTATTTCCGATTGTATTCACTGTAAGATGGCTTTACACATGTTATTTTCCGCTTTTTCCTCCACACTAGTGAATTTATTCCTTGGGTGACCTGGTGGTCTAGCGGTAAGGTGTCAGACTTCTATGTTGGGGGTCTGGGGTTCAATCCTCGGTCCCGGCACAGATTTATCTGATTACCAAACCCTTCCTTACTTCCTTCACCTCTGACAAGACATCTTGTGAATGTGGGGAATGCCAGGCCTCCACCTTGGTTTGGATTCCACGTTAAACTGTAGGTCCTCCATTTCATTTCACAATCACCCTACCATTACACATTTTCGTAAGTGGCTACAACCCGAACGGGTAGTAAGACGCTGTGCTAATAATAATATAATAATAATAATTTATTCCACGTGACTCTCTCTCTCTTCCTTACCCGTTAGATTAATTCATTAATATTCACTGCGCAAAGCAACACTAATAAAAACTCGACCAAATTACAGTTTTATAAGTAAACCATGATCACAAAAGTTTTAAACGTAATTATTATAATAAATAGTAATGTTATTTGCAATAAAGTTTGATCAAAGTTTGGGTTCGAGCTCCGATGGTCCCTATCATGTGCTCACGTTCAAGGCAAGTCTGTATTCCTTCCTGAAGAGGCGGACGAGTCCCCCCAAGTTCCTCCTGATGATGTCCAGCACCTCCTCCTGGGTGATGACAAAGGGTGCCTCCGTTGTGGTCCCGTTGGTCACGTTAGGTGGGGTGGTTGAGCTAGGCTGCGAGACACAACATACACGTTCACCAAGGTCAATTTTTGGGACTTCTCCAATATAAATTTATCGTGAGGGTCCCTCTTTGGGCCTTTCCAGTGTACCTTTCACCAGATGCACTCTTTGGACCCTTCCAATAGACCTTTCACAAGGGGCACTCTTTTGGATCTTCCAATAAACGTTTTACTAAGGGCACTCTTTGGGACCTTCCAATAGACATTTCACAAGGGGCACTATTTGTAAGCTTTAAAATAGACCTTTCACAAGGGGCACTCTTTGGGATCTTCCAATAAACGTTTTAATAAGGGTAGTCTTTGGGACCTTCCAATAGACCTTTCACCAAGGGCACTCTTTGGGACATTCCAATAGATATTTCACAAGGGGCACTATTTGTAAACTTTCAATAGGGCTGGCAACAGTCACAAAATAAAGTCAGGGTCTTAGCCGGAAACGTCTTGAAAATATAATGCCTCCGGAGATATTTAGTAGTTATTTTTTATGGCGATAACAGGAGAAAATCGGTGTGTAATATTATCTTTAAATTAAAACCAATTTGTTTGTATTTTTATAGTATTTACTTTGACACTATTCCAAAAAGTGTGTAGTCATGTATCCTTGTTTTAAATTTATAAAAATATCTTGATTCAAAAAATATTAACAAATATTGCGCCGAATCTTAAACATCCCCTGGAAGGTTCAGTGATTGGACCTTAACTTTAATACCTTGAACAATGCTGTGATTGTTGTAATCCATGACATGATAAAAACATATGTTGGTGATCATCATTGTGTTTGAGAGCAGTGAACTAGGAAGTTGTGTTTAAATGTAATGATTTATTGATGTCATATAAAATAAATAGTATAGCAGACTATGCTAAGAGAACCTATACTAATTAAACTAATTTAGAAACATTACATCCCCCCAAGGCTGCACCTCAGCAGGTGTGATTCTTTTTCATATCAAATTTTTATACTAAAAATCGATTTAAGCTCAATTTTTAAAACTGGTAACGCGCATTTCTGTTAAATAGTGCGTTTTATAAAATGAAGTTTAAATATGTCATTCTAATCTTTAAAGAAAAGAAGATAAAACAGAGTAAATATTTTTAAAGGGAATCTGAACTGATTAGTTTGCATTTTACTTCATCGGAATTTTAGCTAACACAATTACAAACAATAATTGTTCATTTTAAATTTTAATATAAAGAAATAATATAATAATAAATATATCAAAATGTTGCACTGTTGCTTAGACGAACCCTTGAGCGACAAACGACTAGGGAAAAGTACAATTTCAATTAATTTTAGGTCAAGCATGTCCTCTTTGCATCAGTGATTATCAAAATAGATTGTAATCTAAGGATTTGCTTTGCATTCAATCCAGTGAAGGCAAAATAATTGTAGATAAGATTGGTAGTTAGTGAAAAGTCTTCAAATCACTTACTAGATTTCAAATGCGTGTTGATACAAAAGCTGCCAATATAGTAAAAGCCTCAAATAAAAACTTTAAATAAAAATGACAGAACAAAATATAGGAAGGCTACGTGAATGGAAAGGGCATGGCTACATGATGGTGGGTAGGAAATGATAACAATATAATGGAGGCTACTAAAATTATGCCTAAAATATGAAAGCCATAAACACTTTAAAACTTAGTGAACTATATTTTTGTCACGTGTTTATAACGGATGTACACTTTATAGGCCTTTCTAAATATCAAAAACATACTATTCTATTATCTATGAAACTATCAGCACTGTCTCTAGTTCAACAGAGCTGCTCACCCTTCTGGCCACACGAACTGGGCTGAGCGAGGCGAAATTACAATTTTGTTAGTCTTTAAATGTCATAAAAACATGGTCTTAGTAAATTAAATGTATAAATCTTTTGTGTTGAGACCATAACCTTGCATACTTTGACCTTGTACCTTTAGTTTTTCAAGTGGATTTCCAAAAACATAATTTTTGAACCAAATTTTTCGAACTAGGACATTTTTAGAATTGATATGCAAATATAACATAAAAAAAGTTTAGTTCTATAAATATACTTTTGATCCTGTCAGCATTTTGTTTTAAAATATTATAGATATGCTTATTGATGATTAATGTGACTAGTTCAACAGGCATATGCTTATGTTTCTGATGTAGTAGATGGTGGTCTCTTAAGGTGGGATGTAGGGAACGCGAGAGAAGATCAGTGTTTTTGAAATTTTCAAATCAAAACTTTTTTTGTCAAAATAAATCAATTATTGCTTCATTACAAACATAGAGTTTAATTTTCTTCACGTGGTGACCTCAACAGTTCTTTAATATCTGTCAAGTGGGTCCTGGAATTTAATGACAACTATTTCTCTTCGTTTAAAAAGTGTATCATCTAATACCGCTATGCTCTTGACATATATTCATTAACTATTGATATCGCCCCCCATGTGAGGATAATTAAACTATATGTTCCTACTGGAGCAACATTTGATTTATTTTGGCAAAAAGAACATTTTGCTATAAAAACTGCAAGAACGGCCTTGTCTTGCGTTCCTTACATCACCCTCTTAATCATCACTTCTTACCCCTCCTCACTAACATTGTGTTGAAGTTCCTAGGGGGGTATGTCCATTTGGGTTACCCCTTTAATCTATTAAGTAATGTTTGAAATTTTACACGTGACTAAGGCTTAATTAGCATAATTCACGTTTAACAACTTTATTACTACACAAGTGGAGCGATTCTATTTAGCTTTCACACGACCTCACTTGAGCATAAACGAGGCCCATTTTTGTTAAAGAGGGGGGTTGCAGTCATAAATATTACCAATTACAGTAATTACGAAAAACAACCAAACAGAAACCTGTCTCGAGGATGGTGGTATAATGATTCTTGACACGATCTCGGATATTTGGAAATAAGCTTGTCTGAGGTCTTTCACCGTCTGAAACAAGATCATATGAGACAATATAGCACAGATTATGTATATATTAAACACTATAGCATAGATTATGGGTGTAATATAGCATTGCATATGTGGGTCATAGTATACAAAATGGCTAATGTGGTAATACTAGACAAATTCAAAACAATATTGATTATAGCTGTTTAGTAAACTAGTTTCTTGTAATATAATTTATTAGTTATTATTAAAGTTTACGCTGCTAAGAGAATTAAAATCTTATTTTTAGGTTTACAAATGTTTATAGTGTAATACTAACTGTGCTAGTGAGATATTTAACGTACATCTTGCGGCCGGAGTTAAATCCTCGGTCCCGGCACAGATTTATCTGATTACCAAACCCTTCCTTCAACACTGACAATACATCTTGTGAATGTGGGGAATGCCAGGCCTCCACCGTGGTTCGGATTCCACGTTAAACTGTAGGTCCTTTATTTCATCTCACAATCACCCTACCATTACACATTAGCGTAAGTGTGTATAACCCGAACGGGTAGTAATACGCGGTGCTAATAATAATAATAATAATAATAATAATAATAACGTACATCTTCTAAGCACAGAGTTTCTATCATCCCACGACTTACACACTATTTCGACCAAGTAGCACTGATACATTTACAAACTGGTTGGCCGAAATAATCCATGTGCAGTACAAGTAGTATATCTTTCCATAAGCCCCACCCGGGAATAAACTATAGCCCTCTTCGGTGGGCACATGGTCTAAGGTGCTATACTAGACTACCGATCACGGGGAGATCGCGGTTAGAATCTCAGTCGGGTGTACTGAGACGGGTGGTTTTCCAAAATAGTTTTCCACTCTCCCTCCACTAAAATGTGGGTACACTTCCTATTAATAGAACCTTCCTCACCCTTAAAACCATTCACGTAGTTTGTACATAAGCGTATAACCCGAACAGGTAGTAAGACATGGAGATAAAAATAAACTATACAAATACAATTTATTCGTAATAAAATTCAAGAATCTCCTAGATTTGTGATCGACCCCTGTAACCATTTATACAAGTAATGAGATAGCTATTTTATTATCATATTTACGATTTTCAATTATCTCCAACAAAATCACAGACAAAGTAGAATATTATAGTTAATCAATAATCTTTTGGCCCAATTTTTTCTTAATAAAGGCTCATTATTATATAAAACACACATTAGATAAAGATGTGTATTTGTTTATTATGACATCAGCTCCCTTCTCAAGTTACATATGGGAGAGTTCTTCCAGACGACGCTACTGAGTATCTATTCAGGCTACACCACTAAAATGTCGTGTATTACCCCAAACAAGAGCTGACCCAGAGCTTGGAACACGCCCAGCCTGCTGTTTGACGTCTGACGCTGCACTCGAGGCTGGAATCCCAGCTTGCTGTCATACGTCAGACTCTGCACTCCAGGTTGGAGTTCCAACTTGCTGTCATTCGTCTGACGCCGCACTCGAGAATGGAGCTCTAGTTTGCGTTCTGAACTCTCCTAAAATTTTAATTCATAAATAGCTTTAATTTCTGTACTATATATCCCGCCTAAAACGCTTGGAGAAAACTTTATATTACTAAAACAAACAGATCTTCTAGTGATGAGATAAATGTCAATATATTTTTATGTATCCCCGCAAATTTAAAAAAAAAGTTATTTTTGACATGCAGTTCATGTGTGAACTTATATGGATACTAAACCATCATACAACAACACTGTGAGTACGACTACATAAACATATAGATTAACGTGACTTCAACTATAGAGCTAAAAGCATTTGTATTCTTTTCTCTCGAAAATATCTATAGCCGTTTCTATCAAATTCAAACACTATCCGCTCGTAAAACTGTTTGCATAATTATAACTAGATTTGTAATTTTTTTAAATAATTTTATTATTTAGCTTATTCATGATACATTTTAATGCCTAGCAAACTGAGTATGGTGCATTCTAAAATATTTAATTTTTTAGATTGCAAAGTTAAGCGTTAATAGCTTACTATAATGTCACAAACAAAAACCAGTTAATTTGTTTATGGAAGTTGTTTGCATCCTTGTGAGAGAAGCGACTTATATAACAAATGTCCACACAAGGACGGTGACCAAACATAACCTATACATTGTGTTACTCTCCTCAACTCAGTTTGTTCCACTCGGAGGCTGATACCCTCCTACCTTCTCTACCTGGTTCCTCGGGCCCCCTCGGGTGGTGTGAGGTAGTCCGGACGATGACAGAGCGCCTGACATTACAACACACAGTATCACGACGATCCTGCCTCTCATCTTGACACTCGCTGAAAGACACAACAATAGCCTCAGATTAATTATCCTCTACCGCACAACGGCCTGGTGACTGTTTATTTCCACGCAGGGTGTTGGGGAAGGGAGGAGGAGATAAACACGACTTTGATAAATACTTGCCCGCATCTATGACTAAACACAGGCATGGGTGGTAATGGGGGCTTCAGCCCCTCGTATCACGCTGCAATATTTACTTCCTTATTTTTATCGTTTTTTTATGAAAAAATTTGAATTGCGTATTTGTAATTTAGCTGCAATTATTATTTACTACCATAAACTTTGAATCAACATCCGAGTTGACGGAGATAAAGAAATGATAAAATATAGCTCTCCTCCCATTCCCTGTTCAACAGCTTGCGTTTCATTTTGCTCTCTTCAATAAACACGTGAAAAATATGTTTCTTTTCGGTGGGTTCAACTACAACCCTATTTTATTTTTTTCTTAATTTTTCAGAAACTTTTTGTTGTTGTGAAAATAGGCTCATGAAACTCATAGTTCAGAATTTTGTTCAGATGCTATAAAATTCCCTTTCAAAAAGTTGAATTCCTGAAGTTTTCTCTCGAGGAGGGGAGAGGGGATTCCACCCCCCAGCAGATGGGACTGCAATCCAATACCCCTCTGGAAAGCCCACATAGGCACCCTTAAACGAAGAATAAATGGCCAGCTCATCTATTTTGTCAGGCAGGTGGTGGAAAGGTGGAGGTTTGAATCCTATCCGGGCTTAATGAGGTTGTTTCTTACATAATTATTTCACACTCCTCCTTCACGAAAATGTGAGTACACTTACCTAAACTGCTATTTTCCATATCCTTGACCTACTAGCGTAATTAAATGAGTACAGACCGGCCGGGTGATGAGACGCGGATAAAAGGAAAAACCAATAGTATTTGTGTGTAAACACAGAACCATGCCAACATACAAACCAACGTAAACCAGATCCGCTAACAAAGGCCTTCATCTTATCTTATTGTTTGGTGATGAAGGGTATTAGAATCTGGGCTGGATGTACAGAGATTTTTCCTAAACGGTTTTCCAGTCTTCCTCCACATAAATGTGGTTACACTTGCTCTACATTCTCTCCTCTTCATTCCTACCCCACTGGTGTATATCCGTGGATATCCCAGACGTGTTGTGAGATTCTACAAGATAAATCTACATATAACTATTATATATTTGTAGACACCACACATTCTAAGATCAGTATCCTCCAGACTATTTATTCCCAACCCCCTCGGTGGCGTATTTAGCTAATGCGCTAGTCATGTTGAGCTATACTGCTGAAGACGGGGAGAATGAGGTTCAAATCTCGGTCGGGTGAACTGAGGTGGTTTTTCCTAAACAGAGCTATACTCTCAATCCACGCAAATGTGGGTTCATTTAATCTAATTTCAACCTTCCCAATTCCAAATACATTAGAGTAATTAGTACTTAAGCGTATAGCCCGAACAGATAGTAAGACGTGGTGATAAATAAATATAAAGTTGTTCCCAATTGGTGAGTCGTGGACATCTTTTTGGTGGATCACGAAATTTGCGGGTAAAAAGTTATTTAATTGGTTAAATAGACCTAGTCGAGTGAGTGTTGGCATATTTACTTCTTCTTGAAGGAGGGTAGCTACAGTTCTGAACACAAGACCAGCCTGAGTATTCAGCCCTGTTCAAACAAGTGAAATATATTATGCACTACAACTGTTTGTGAACTTTTGTTTTCATACTTGGTGTTTTTTTAAACAAATATAGAAACAAACTGTGTTGAATTTGACTTAAGATTGAATATGGCTTTGTTTGGCCGATATATTGACTAACTCTCTGTATCCAAGAAACATAATTACTCTCGCTAACACTGTAGTCTCTCACTGTATATTAAGGTTTTTAACGTGCACTTTGTAAACCAACTGATTCTATCAGTACATGACTTATGAACTAACATAAATCTAGAACAGACAACATCCAGTCCCCGATCGTTAACTCATCTTTGTGAAAGGGGAAACTCACATTTTACCAATGATACATTTTTCGGCCATGCCAGAAATTGAACCCGGGGCCCTTAGTTCAGTAAACAGACAGGCTGATTGAGCTAAGGCGTAGTAATAACCTCTTTCATAATCTCTTTATACATATGAAGATTGACAATCTGAAAAATGATCCTTTTAATATTTACATTTTCATATATAATTTGTTACTAATTCTGTCAGCATTTTGTACGAGAATTACAAAAATAAAAGTTTGTATTCAAGTAAACTAAACAATATTATTATGACTTTTTAATAGTGTATACAAAAATACCCCTGATATATTAAAGTGGGTCACCATTTATGTGCCTGCATTTAAATGGGTCTTAAACAAATGGGGTTTGGGAGCCACTACTCAAACAATTCGGCCACGGAGTTTTTAAAATAAATTAAACCACACAAGATGTTAAATGTAATAGATTTATATTGTCGGGCTTAACAAAGTTATACTTACACTATTGATATACTTTTACTACTACTACAAAGTTGATGTGCCAGATTAATTTAGTTTGTATGAATTTGTATTCCCCACCCTGTGGTTGGAAAAGGTACAGTTCGCTGAAAAATCAAAATAACGTTACATATGTGTATTTATGAGTGATATAAAAACCACGGTTACTAATTGCGTGATCTAAAGGTTGGTGATTGGGAGTGTAGTTTAAAGTAGTTGCACCCAAATGGGTGTGTAGAGAGAATGGGAAAACCACATTTATAAGCCATGCGTTGAAAACTATCCCCAGTACACCCGGGAAGGACTTGAAACTTTACCTCTCATTACTGGTAAAACAATAGATGGTGAACTTGACGCCTTAGGCTGCGTGAACAAATGAATAAAATAAACTCGATTCCCTTCCAACCGTTAACTAGGCCGGGAACCGCACGAGAGTGAACTAAAGTAAAGCTCGCCTTTATATTAATAACCAATTTATTGATAAATTATTAATTCCAAATGTAAATGACTTTTCAAAGGTCAAAATATCATCTCAGTAAATAACTAAGTGTTTAGTGATTAGCCGCTTGAGTAATTCTCTCAGCTAATTTAGTAACAACTGTTTTTATTACAAAAAACACGGTCACTTAACTTTATTTCTAATCAAGTTTCCTACTTACATATTACGAATGAAATTTTCAGACCATATCGTACCAAGTAGAGCAAGACAAAATGACAACAACAAAAAGTATGTTTTAATTTAAAAACTAGTTTTTAAGACAATTTTGAAAAAATTAGCTCAGGTAACAAATAACAATGAGATAATCTCTTTTTCTACTCTTATGATTAATCTATTAATCTATTAATGAATAAGCTGTTTTAATAGATTTGTACTTTTAATAAATCCATTTGTTATTATTTACAATTTTATCACCATATTTATCAACAAATTAAACAGTAAAGTATAGTTGAGGAAGGTGTTTCAGATTAAATTCCCCAGTTTTCGCCTGGAGGGAGGTTTGTAGAAATACATCGTCTATCACGATGATGAGTAATAGACTATACTAAGTTATTACTGTCAACAATTTGGAATGCCAAAGTTTTCTAGAGTTGGTTGGACGAGCTTGACCATGATCAAGCCTCTTATGCGCCAACATTACACACAGTAGTGTAAAGTTATTTTATTCGCATCCTTTGCAGTTAACTATATCCTAACGAATGAGGTCGAGGTATAAGTCCCGGCTAGGTGCACTTAAGGAGATTTCTAGCATTATTTGGACTCCACCCTCCCTCCAAACGATTGCTGTTGCAATCTCTTAAAATCAATTCTCTTATTCTAATTCGTGTGAGCTGTGTTTAGCCGGAACTGGCGGTAAATAAAATAGTGGTAAAAGCATGGCGTTGCCCCGTTCTAATCCCTCATGGCGTGTGCTAAGCGCCTGTGAAAATATTAAAACACAGGGTGCAACACCCAGAGAAAGGGTGAACATTACAAAAAAGCATGCCGGTTTAAACATGTATTATTATGTTCAGTGTACAAAGCGACCGTTTCTCCTACAAACAAGAAAATACCACTCTCACTTTTCGGTAGAAAAAAATAGCAGCTTGTTTAAGAGATTCATGCTAGTTTTATAGTCATTAAAACTTAATTATTTCTTTCCTCAGAAACTTGACAACATATCATGCCAAATAAAATACGGTACAACTGCATAAGCTCTCTATTATTAGAAAAGTTTACGAGAATGTACCATCAACTAGCAGAAGTACCCGACTTTTTCCGGGGTAACCACACAATTCATTTTATTAAATAAATATAATCAAAAATTTAAAATGCCAGTTTCCAGGGAGACATGTTTGTGCACAGGGGCTACTAATTTTAAAATGTCAGACCTCTTCTTGGGTTGATATCAAGCAATGCTCACGACAGGCAGACAGAAAAAAAACTTTTCATTTTATTAATAAAGATGTATGCCTAATGAGTTGGCTATAAAAATATTTTTGAATTCAATGAAAATTTTTATAGAAACTTAATTTGTCATACATGGATAATTCTGGTCCAATTTTACAATGATAACGAGGTTATTAAGTGGTCTTATTGTATGATAAATATGTGGTATAGTTTCTGACAAAAGGATATCTACAAGAAAATGGGGAGTGTAGGCAGATTATTAATGTCTAGGTCCCCTCAAGCCTGACAAATAACTTATAAAAGGATTAGTGAAAACAGAACATTACATTAATATTCTCGTAAGCTAAATAGAAAGTAGTTCAAGGCGTGCTCACATTTAAGATTTATTACCTATTGTTCACAGTGACTGACTCCGTTATGATCCACCAGCCAATAAAAGGACCGGTGCCAAAAAGTGCCACGAAATAAAACTAATTAGAAAAAAAAATCATTCGTGTCTATCAACCCTACAGGTTATCCTAACATTTAAACTTATTGAGTAGTGGCAATAAAGGTAGAATTTTAAAAAAGATGTACATGTTTTTGCGTGTAGCAATGGTGAGAAGCCATTTATGAAAATTATACCTCAGTTCACTCAATCACCACCAATAACCACCAATAAACTAGAAACAATTAAAATGACTTCTTTATATGCTTCTCACGTATGCTCTTTATATATAAACATAAATAATTGTTTTTACAGAAACTTTGGAACAGAAATTAAGGTGGAGCTGTAGGGGAGGCGAGAAAAGGTAAGTGTTTTTGAAGTATGTATAGCAAAACATCTCTTTGGCCAAAATAAAAAATATATTGCTCCAGTAGCAACATTTAGCTTAATTTTCTTCACATGATGATATCAACAGTGGTTGAAACTCTACAATAAACAGGACGGCATTAGACGACCTTTTTTTTCTCTCATATTTCCAGGACATCCTTGATAAATTATTCAACAACTGTTGATCTTACCAAGTGAATAAAATTAAACCAAACGTTGTTACTGGAGATATTTTTTTTGTACAAATAAATGTTTTGCTTTAAAAACTGCAAAATCACTGGCCTTTTCTCACCTCCCCTTCCACCTCAACTTAAAGTGGGCTCTCACTCGCACCAGTAGCAACGAGGTATAGGCGTCATATTAGTAGAGACTGGATTGCCGTTGATGAGAGGGTTGAAGTTAGAATCTCAGCGTGGTGCACTGGGATTGGTTTTCAACATATGACTTTAATCCGTGGATTCTCATTCCCTCTCCACTTTAAGGTTCATCGACCATCAACATTTGTGTGCGAATTTTATCACGTGTGTAATTATAAGCTATAAACAGTGATTGGTATAACTATACATTCATATGAGATGTACAAAACCACATATTCATTATATTAGCATAGTAAATATTTAATTGTGTACATCTCATATGAATGTCTATTTAACCAAATTTCAGTTCCATACATTAATTACTTTACCTTAGCAATGGTTATTGAAAAGCATGAAATAGTAAGTTCAACCCCTTCTAACTCATCAACTGTATGAATTGAAATCATTGAATTACTGTTTATATCTTATAATTAGACACTTGTTAAAATTACGCAAACAAATTTTGATGGTTGAGTGACAATGTTGAAACTTCGCTTATAAATAGATGTTTACATATTGAGCCCCAAAATTAAACCCTTGTGTTGAAAGAACAAATATAAATAAATGAGCTCCATAACAAACTTGCCTCGGTTACATCCCGTGTTGGCTACATTTTAACCTCCCTGGGATTAGACCCAAGATATTAAGTCGTTTGAGGCACTAACTTGTCCACGGGGTACGTCTAAGATACTTGAAAGCAGGTGTATATGGATATCGGATGATATGAAGAAATGTTAACATGGAGAGCCATGGGACGTAGTTTCAAGACGCTGCTGTCTTGACAAATAACTGAACTCTATAGAGTCTAGAGGTATAATCTAGTTATATTAACTAACAGTAATGGTAATGCAGTATAAGGTATCAGTGTCACAATATAATGAAACGTTCGGGATGAGGAGATCAAGGTTTGAATCTCAGTTGTATGCATAGAAGAAGAAGAAGAAGGGGGTGAGCAGGGGCTCCAGAACAGGGAGGACTAGGAGGCTTGATCCCCCTTGTTTTTATCTTGGGGTTTGGGACTATATCAATGCCACTCAGTATTTCCCAAGTAAATTCAAAACCACCAGTTTAACAAATTTAAATAATAATACATACATTTATAACTACAGTAATTTTATCGAAAACTGAAATGTCGTAATTTTGCAGTTTATTTTTCTCCCACGGTAAAAAAACTCTTTCACAAAAATTTTCGTAAATAACATTAGGCTTGATTGTGATTACCTTAAATAAAAACAATACTAGAATTTTAAAACCAAAGCGTAATACTTATTGACTTTTTTGACACAAATAAGAGCAAATTGAAAATAATTTTACAGTTGAATTGTAAGTTTAATTTTAACACGAGGTGGTTTTTCAACTATAGCTAAAATTTTATTTTTGCTATATTTTTTCGATCCTAATAAAGTTAAAAAACTGAATATCAATAAAATTAATAAGCTTTCTTGTTGTGGTTTGAATAAAATATTTTATTATCCTTAAACCTGCATTAAACATTGTTATTATGATATATTTGATTTTGTATGAATGGTTTGTAAAAAAAATATTTAATATTTAATCAATAATAATATTTAGCACCACGTCTTACTACCCGTTCGGGTTATACACTTTAAGTACTAATTACGCTAATGGATTAGGAATTGGGAAGGCTGACTTAGAGGAAGTGAACCCGCATTTGCGTGGAGGGAGAGTGGAAAACCATTTAGGAAAAGCCACCCCCAGTTCACCCGACCGAGATTCGAACCTTGATCTCCCCGTCCTCAGCAGTCGAGCTCAACACGACTAGCGCGTTAGCCAACTACGCCACCGAGGCGGGTTATTTAATCAACCCTAATTTAAAAACCTATTAAGTGATCTTCCACAATATGAGTCTTGACAGGGTTGATCCGTACACTTAGTTTATCCTGAAAAGTAACATGGTTACCTTGCATGGTTGAACCATGGCGTAGATTATATGATAGAAATATAACATGAGCCTAGTGAGGCTATGGGGTTCAAACCCCCAACATCTCCCCGACATTTTCTTTTGTTTTTAATGTTGATCGCAAAAAAAGTGTTTAAATAAATCAGTTTGTGAAACTATTTATCTTAATTTGATTCTGCAATCCGATATTCAAAGATAGTAATTTATCATCTAAAAGCGTCCAATTTTCAAAAATGTGTCGGAAATACACCAGTCCAATAGGCGTCTAGTTTTGATGGTAAAAAAATCTGGCGAGGAGCCCTCTAAATAACTTTTTTGGTCATCAAAATTTATTGAGTAGGACCACTATGTAATTTCTAGGAAACCTAGTTTAAGAGAAAATCTGATATAGAGCTACTTAAAATATCTTTTAGGGGCCTCCAATAATCAAAAGTTTCTGGAAGATGACTGCTTCAAATAGCCTCTAGGATTGTCCAAATTTAAAAAATCGGGGAAGCCCTACCCTAAATTTCTTTTAAAAGAATATAATTTTCAAAAACTCTCCACTTTTAGGTACCACTACAAATATGTTCTAGGCCATCCAATTTTCAAATGTCAAGTGGGAGGAAGAAACATTCCTAAACAATTCTAGGGAATTCAATTTTCAAACATTAACTGGGACGGATAGAAATTCATAAAAAAAAATCTTCTTATTCCCCTCCCCACACAAATAAGGTTCCATCACCACTTTTTACAATGAAAAGAAGGAAAACCTTTAAAAGTACAGTAATTGGGAGTGACATTAAAAGTCAAGATATTTGATAAAGTCAGATAAATAATAAAACGCCAATGAAGTTTTTAATTATTTTGTTTTCAATAATTTGTGAAATACGTAGAGAGCAATTCCTTAGTTCAAACTATTGGTTTTTTCCCCAATTTTTGTAATTTCTAGCTTTGTGCCAAGAATGTAATAAAAGGCAATGAAAATTATGAGATTTTTCATGTATAGCTTTTATTATAAATACTTGGAAAGTATTTATTATTTGGTCTGAAAAACTTGGGGAAGTAAAGGAATTTTAAATTGTACGTACACCTTATCAGCGCTGTTTGAAAGTGTATATAATAAATAAATTTTATCGACAGAAATCAGTTGGGCTTGAAATTTTAATCAACTGTTACTCTTAATATATATTTCAAAATGAAAGGCCACCAAAATGTAGGGCCAATGTTTAATCATTAGGCTTAAGTTACATTATAGTATGTAGAGTATCTATCGATAGGCTCAGAATAAATTCAAAATAAGATGACAACAAAAGCCTTGTGATGGGCTGTTTTGCGTGCCACTAATAACTGACTTGCAATGAGAACTATCAAGACCTACCTAAGACTTTCAAACGAGATTTTTTTCTGTATTTGAGAGATTTTGCTTCAATCAAATATTATAGGACAATATTTTAATATGTAGGCTTATTTTTTTTATTTATCCCCGCGTCTTACTACCCGTTCGGGTTATACGCTTAAGTACTAATTACGCTAATGGATAAGAATTGGGAAGGTGTAATTTAGATGAAGTGAACCCGCATTTGCGTGGAGGGAGAGTGGAAAACCATTTAGGAAAAACCTCCCCAGTTCACCCGCCCGAGATTCGAACCTCGATCTCTCTATCCTCGGCAGTCGAGTTCATGTAGGCCTAAATGTTTTCCTCTTAGGTTTTTTACGCCCTCCACTTACAGTATCCATATTGTAAGTGGTACAATAGATAACCCTGGCATTCAATAAGACCCGTAACGGGTGACCTGGTGGTCTAGGGGTAAGGTGTCGGACTTCTGTGCTGGGGTCCGGGGTTCAATCCTCGGTCCCGGCACAGATTTATCTACCAAACCCTTCCTTCACCTCTGACAATACATCTTGTGAATGTGAGGAATGCCAGACCTCCACCGTGGTTCGGATCCCACGTTAAACTGTATGTCCTCCATTTCATCTCACAATCACCCTACCATTAAACATTAGCGTAAGTGCGTTTAACCCGAACGGGTAGTAAGACGCGGTGCTAATAATAATAATAATAATAATAATAATAAGACCCGTGGCGCCTACATATTAATGTAAGAATTATTTCTTTGGTTGTGTACACTAAACTCTAACTACGATTTTTTTTAAATAAAAATAT
Source organism: Timema douglasi (assembly GCA_901482245.1). Lineage (NCBI taxonomy): Eukaryota > Metazoa > Arthropoda > Insecta > Phasmatodea > Timematidae > Timema > Timema douglasi. The sequence continues at coordinate 323,741 of CABEEJ010000135.1, forward strand.
ATTTTATAGGTATCAAATTTTAAAAGATTTACCACTAAATAACCACTTTAAAAAGTTCATAGATAAATCTAATTTTCGAAAATTTGTCAGGAGATGACCACTTTAAATAACATCTACAGGCAATAAATTTTCAAAAGTTTTTTAGTTGAAGAACACGTTAGATGACTTTAAGAAAACTCCAAATTAAAAAAAATATATCTGGGTGAACATCACTCCATAAAACTTATAGAAAATTATAATTTTCTTAAATTTTTCCAAGTGTAGACCCCACTATGTAAATTATTCTAAGGGCATCCAAATTTCGGAAAACTTCTGGAGGATGGCTTCCGATCCCCCTTTTGGCTTGGGGGGCCAATACGTCAAAAACTCCTTTGTTTGTTGTTAAGCTCCCTCATTACAAAAATAAGGTTCCACCACCACTGGTTAATATCATTAACTATAAAATAAAAATAGAGAACGGGCCTACCTATAATTTTTAATTGATTACTGTAAAAAAAAGTTACCACGTTCTTCTTCACCCAAGTTACTACTATGTTGTTAGGTCTACTATACATAATGATAAAGATATACATAAAAAGCACTACCCGTGAAAAATAAACTTCTTTCAAATAGCTTCAAAAGTCATTCAGGATTTAAAATTTCACCTGGTTCTCAATTAAGCCCCCCTCCCCTTTTAAAGAGCTTCCAGAGCCCCTGGAGGTGAGTGTTGTTGACAATGATTCATCACTGTGTCTTTAACATCCCTTGACGGGATAAAGTGTTCTACAAGTGATTTTTCACTTTCGTTTTTCCATCCCTTCAGGGAGCATTGGGGATAGGGAGGTGGGGGGGGGGTCTGGTGATAACGAGGCTGTGTATTCACTTTTTTTCACTCTCTTTTAACTCTAAGGTGGTGCATTTCCTGTACTCTCTACTCCTGATCTCTTAGATCAAGACTAATAAAAAATAACAGAAGGAAAGGAAATATTGTTGTTTTACTTTTTTGTGTGCACCTCGTCTTACTATCAATTTAACCGATAGGAATATTTAAGCTAATGTAGGGATGATAATGTTATAATTTAGAAGAAATGTGTCCGCATTTGAATGAAAAGAGGGTGTAAGATCCCTTAAGTTAAACATCACCAATACACCCAAACAGGCTTTAAGCCCCGTTACCAGCAGTACATTATATTGTGAATGTGATGCCTTAGAGAAGGGGTGTCAAACTTATGACCCATGGGAACGTTTAACTTGGCTCTACCAGAGTTTTACTCGAAGTATTTGAGTGATAAATATCCCACAGTCAAAATGAATGCAGTTAAAATACTCTCAATGTTTGGAAGTACATAAATTTGTGAACAGTTTTTCTTCCTTTTAAAATTGAATAAATCCAGGTTAATAAGTCAGCTTACAGATGAACAATTACAAAGCACAATGAGTACTGTTCCAAGTCAAAATATTTATCCAAATTTTAATAGTGGGAGGCTTGCTAGATTTCCAAAAAACACTAGATATGATCAAATACTATCCCGACATTTTGTTTTAAATGAAATATATTGAAATTTTGAACTATGTTTATTATTACTGTCTTTGTTATTACTTTATTTTTTTATTTTAGCAATTTATTTAATATTGTAATATTGTAAAATAACAGGAAAAAATGGGGATTTTCTAATTTGCCTTTTGCGTCCACATTAAAAGAAAATATTTTTGTAGAAATGAGTGTATTTTAAGAATGAAAAGTGGAAAGGTGTTGGGGGGGTAGGTACGCTTTTTAATTCTGTATACACATTTAAAATGTATAATATAATAAATAAAAATCCTATGTGCCCGCAATGCCTCCTTAATGATATAATGCGGCCCTCACACCTGTTTTATTTTGACACCCCTGCCTTAGAGCTTAGACCATTTGACCAAAGACATGGGTAAGTAGCTACTATTATTTGATTAAAAATAAAAATAAAAATTTAGGGAAATAAATAGCCTAATGCCTTGCATCCATCCTAACATGTATATTTTTCAGAATACTTAGTTAAAAAATAATTATGATTATTAAAGGGAAAACAATTTAAGCTTATAGAAGCTTTAAGATTATATAATTAGGGAGGATATCATTCAAGGAAATGCACTAGCATTCACCTGGGGAAGAAACGTGAAATCAAACAATTAAAAAAAATTCGCCCCCTTTTATCATAGTTGGTGTCGAACCCAAACCTGCTGGATCAGAATCGGGCGTACCACCCACCATACTTACTCATGTCATTGAAAAATATTTTCTATTATACAAAAAGCTACAAATAAAATGTGAGAAATGCATTTTATAAGTATAGATAGAAATGGAAAAGTTTTGTGAAATCCACCCAGCAAACAATCGAATTAAATTCATGCATCTCGTACTTCCGGGAAGTTTCAGGCAACTATTTACAGTCACGTTTACAAAACTAGGACAAATCCGGATTTCACTAACTTCCTTGTAACAAAATTCAACATAAACTTATAGTTCGAAATAAAATATTATATTTATTCTCCACGTTATTGATGTAGGTTTTTAAAGGTTATTTGAAAGAGATTAAATGTTAAGATGTTGCATTTAATACTGTAACGTTGAAGCTGTGCAAGTGATAATCTTTAAAATATATTTGAATATTTTTGGACTATTATCTACTTGTTATTTATTCTTAAAAAGCTAGTTTCTTTTGGAGAAATAACAATATAATTTTGACGAGGTTTTCCAAAATAGTCAAAGCAATATAAATGAAATATAACATATTTATATTTATAAACAATAATTATAAAATAATTGTATACATTAATTTGTTTGATTTTTTTTATATTTAGGTTAAAATATATTTCAAAAAAGTATCTGCAGCTATCTAAATTAATTAATCCATTAATATTAGGCTATTCACCTTTGATTTTAAATATCTTGTACTTATCTGTTCTAAGGGTTTCACCCCTATCTCTTCATTATTTGATTTTCCAGTCACTAAGTAATATATGTCTTGAGGGAATAATATCCATAAATGTTTACACTGTATCGTCAATTCCACGTACATTTTCCGTTAGTAAACATGAACAGCGCTTAAAATAAGAGAGGATTATCAATTTAGCACATTTAAAAATAGCTTCTCATATACGCAAGATTATGAACGCATTAATAAATTACCAAGTATAATATATTTCTAAATACGATTCGAAATAACGAGTAAGTAATTACATATTACTAAATAATTAAAATATATGATTGTGTAATTTTACAAAAGGCACAGAAATGCTTCAGAATAAAATGTTGATTACGATAAACTACCACTTTAGCAGCACACTGTATAACTTTTACTTTTTTTTTTATGTGTGTGTCAGTGGACTTAGACTGTCGTCTGTTTCAAGTGTGAGAAAACTTCTATCTGATTGGCTGATAAATGGCCGGCGTCGTGCAAGCATTTGTTTTGTCGCAGGAGATCTCTAGCGGCAGTTGAAGGAACTGGTTATGCCTGTGATTTCCCCTCCACCCCTCTCTCTTGAGTCCACTTACCTTGTGATATCCAGTTATGTAACACTAATGACCTTAAGTAACTTGTGGCCATTCACTTTCATTTATTAATCATATGAGGTAATATTAGGTTTTTATAGATGGGATTCTAAGTAAACAGAATTAATACATAATTGTTTAGAGATATTTACTGCTTAGATGTAGACAATACAGCATGTTCGATTAGCTGCACGGCTAATATGGTGGACTCTTTACTTGGTATGCTTAAGTTTGATTCCTGGGTGGGTGCAATAGAAATTTTTTTTCCACACACTCTGCATGGGAATTTTGGTGCAGTTGGTTTAGTTTAAACCTCCTTTACTTTTTTAAATTGTTGTAACTGTCTATAATCAGTAATTTTACTGACACCTTATCTTAATACCCGTCCACGTTATGGGCATTTAATTGCATAAATAGGTTAGATTATTATTATTATTATTATTATTATTAGCACCGCGTCTTACTACCCGTTCGGGTTATACGCACTTACGCTAATGTGTAATGGTAGAGTGATTGTGAGATGAAATGAAGGACCTACAGTTTAACGTGTAATCCAAACCACGGTGAAGGCCTGGCATTCCCCACATTCACAAGATGTCTTGTCAGAGGTGAAGGAAGGGTTTGGTAATCAGATAAATCTGTGCCGGGACCGAGGATTGAACCCCGGCCGCCAGCATAGAAGTCTGACACCTTACCCCGAGACCACCAGGTCACCAAATAGGTTAGAGAAGAATATAAAGGAAACATACCAGCATTTTAGTGGTGGAGAGTAAGAAATAATTTATGAGAGCTATCATCATTATACGCAGCCTTTATTAGAACCTTAATATCTCCGTTTTCGGCAATCAAACCCGGGATCCTGAACTAATCAGACGTATATGCTACAAACTGATATAATGTAGTGACGTGGAGGTTGAGATTCTAATCTCGGCTGGACACACTGAGGGTGATTACTCACTTTTGATTTAACACTTTGATTTTACTCATTCCCTCTCAATGTAATTGCGAGTGCGCTCCTTCTAAATAACCTTGCTCACCCCACAGCGTAAATTAATTCGTTAATAGTTATGATGTTAAAATTAATAACAATACCATTTAGAACCACTTCAAATCCCATTCGAGGGAAATATAACTCCCCGAAAATAACGAAATATCATTATTATCTTATTTTTATTTCTTAAAACGCGCACTGTTCTGTTGTATTAAATGTAATGTTTACTTTTTTCAATTTGGCATTTTAACATAATTTTATCATGACTTAGCGCGTTTTCAATCTCACTTCATAGGATTAAAGGGTACTTTACCTATAGAAAAACACGAAACTAATTATTGTAAATAATATGTAATATCCATATAAAGGGGCCTATGATACAAAGTAGTAATGCATAGGCTAAATGAAACTTATTATTAAAAGATTTTGTTTTTTTAATTTGAAAATGTACAATGTTTTAATTCACTATTTCTAATTTCCTTCATATTTGATGTTCATAAGAATTTCATTATTAAAGAATACCAATAATTAACTTTTCAAAAAGGGATGTTTTACTTAAAGCTAAAACTGCAAATGATATATATTTTTCCAAGTACAACGTCTTACTACCCGATTGGTTTAAAAGTTTATGTACTAATTACACTAATAGTTTTAGGGATCAGGAAGGCTAAATTTAGAAGAAGTGTACCCGCTTTTGCGTAAAGGGAGAGTGGAAAACCATTTAGGGAAAACCACCATCGGTACACCCGACCGGGATCGAACCTTGATCTTCCTGTCATCGGCCGTTTAGTCTACTGCGAGTGTAGCGCGTTAGAGCATGCGTCCACCGAAGTGGGTCAAATAATATTCATGAAAACGTCTAGACGAAAATATTTTGCGGTGCTTACTTGTTCTATTTTTGAGTGTTTGACTCATTAAGAAACACAATATTATTTAAAATATCACTTATCATAACGAGTTAATAATTAACAAATGTAAATATAGCGTGTCTCAAGAACATGGCAATAGCGAATGGTCCAGAGGACTTAAGTTGTTTTAATTTGAGAGTTAGCTCAGATATGGATAAAGCTAAATTATAATAAATAATTCATTCAAATAAAACGATTGATAGTGTATTATCATATCTCATAAAATTAAGCCAGAAAGCTAAATAAAACATACATACCTTTTTAACCAATGTAAGAATTCGAATTTGTCAAATCACAAATTGACAAAAGTAAGCTAAGGATTAATGTTTCCACTTTTGAAAATGTACAAAGTACAGTACATCGAATCACACCACCTTGAAACGATTTAAAGAAACGACTCGATTAAATTTGGCGATGCAGATGAACACGTCTAGTCACGGCTAGGAATCGTCACAAAGATACTAAAAACAGAGCCCGTAGCGCTACGTCAGAGGGGCAATGTCTCACCCCTATTGTTCCATGGACACATGTAAACAGAAGAACGCTCGGCCGGCTGCTGTGTTAGCATCAAACTCATCTCATAACTGATGTAAGACGCGAGACATGAATGAGCTGCCGACACCTCAGATACGAGGCTGGTCGGTGACGTAAAGCATGCTCTGCTTGCGGGTTGTGTAAGGCGACTCATTTTGTGTGTGCACGGGAACGATTATTACCACAAAGAGCCAGCTCGTCCACGTGGTTGGGTGGTTAGTGTGTTTCCTGGTTCAAGACGTTCCCGTGGTCTAGCTACCTAAACAGCTATACTCGCTATTGCAAAAAGATTGACGTTGGTGATGAGGTAATAGTTCGAACCCGGGCTGAGGGTGGTTTCAAACATGTCATACTCGCTATGGTTTTTTCCCATCCTGTCCTCACACCAATGTGAGAACGTCTCCTACAAACCACACTACTCATCACTCGCATCAGTGTGTACATGGTATAAGGCGTCAGTATAGCAATATACTGGACTATCTATGATGGAGTGAGGGAGGTTTTAATCTCGGTCGTTAGCACTGGGGAAGGGGGTGGTTTTCTCTCTTTGAAATATTAATGTGTTTTCCGATACTCTCTCCATGTTAATGCATATGTAGCCTACTTCCTCATTTGTAACCCTATAACAAAGTCAGTAACGTGATAATCACTTAAAAATACACATCCAAAAAAATCAAATTTAAACCAATCTTGACTAACCTTGGAAAAACCTTAGTAAATAATTTAAGGGGTTAACCTATTTTTTTTAAATTAATAATACTCAAACATGAATGGCAGAATTGTTTTAAAACTACTTAATATTTGACGAATACATACAATAAATGATTAAGCTTTAGCTTGAGGCAAAATAATAAAATAAAAATAGGCATTTGAATGTTAAATCTATGAAATATTAAAAAACAAGAAGAACTGGAAAATTTCTTCATTACTGACACACAGAAAATGTATTTCAAAAATCGATCTGGTCAAACATCGACATTACACACTCACGCGCTTGCCGAGAAAGCCACCTTATGAGAAGAGAGGCGATATTCGCGTGGCTTGGGAGTCCATTATTATCAAAGTAGGTCGTAAGCGTCAATAACCCGGGCGCGTTCAATGTAGCAACCAATACAATACAGATCAGCGTTGTAAAATATCAATTCTGTATTGGGAAAGTTAGACTCATCTGAACATTATACATTACGATTTATTTATATTGGTTTGATTATTTTATCAACACGTCTTAGGAAGGTTATATTTATGGAAAGTGTACCCGCATTTGCATGGAGGGAAATAGAAACCCATTTTGAAAAGAAACCTCAGTACACCTGACCGAAATTAGAACCTCGATCATTGTTAGTCCAGTGTACTACAAAAGTAGCACCATAGACCAAGTGACCACTGAAGCAAGTAATGTCTTCTAGTTAGTAATACATCTTTTTAAAGTGTGTCGGGAGTGCGTATGAACCATTTTTACGAAAGGTTGCACGAGCATATTTTTAACACTGTGCATCATCGTCAAAAATTAAATTACAATTTTATTATCATAGTAATTATTTTAGATTTTGTTTTAGCACCGTGTTCTACTATCCGTTTGGGTTACACGCTAATGTACTAATTACGCTGATGGATTTAGGGAATAGGAAGACTATATTTATAGGAAGTGTACCCGCATTTTTGTGGAAAACTATTTTGGAGACACTACCCTGAGTGCACCCGACCGAGAGTCGAACCTTGATTTCCCCATCATCAGCAGACAGCCTACTGTGAGAGTAATGCGTTAGACCACGTGGCCGCCGAAACGGGCTATTTTAGTTAATTGGCTCTTTCTTATATTTTTATTTTTAGTAACACGCTTAGGCAGTAATGACTAGATTGGCAAATATTTATTTGAGGTATTTAACGTGCACTTTCTGCACCGACTGATTGTATAGGCACATGACTTATTAACTAACTTATATCTAGAACAGACACAACATCCAGCCCTCAGCTTTTAATTCATCACTGTGAAAGAAGAAACCCACATTTCTCTAATGATAAGTTTTTTGGCCATGCGAGGAATCAAACCAGGGGTCCTTAGCTCAGTAAACAGACACGCTACTGACTGAACTAAGGTTTCTGACGATTGGAGAATAGGACAATTTATCTAAAAGGCAGAGAGAATTAATATTACATTTTATAAGTTTGAATCAGAAATAATCCCAAATTTAGAATGGAAAATGTTACAAATTTTAAATTTTTGGAACGTTTTTGTTTGAATAGTAAAATATCCATAATTTAATTTAATTTTTTTTTTAATTTTGTAATATTTCAAACTAATTCTTTTGATATTTGAAATATTTGAAACTCAATGTTTGAAGTGTATAATATTTGCAATTTAAAAGGTTCGAAATTCAAAATTATCTTGATTTAAAAACTATATTATTTCATACTTTATCATATTTATATTCATATTTGAATGAAATATATTTTCAATTCATTCTTACCAAAGGCAAAAATTTGAATCTTTAGTTATATAAATGTGAAACATTGGAAATCTTTAAGTATTAACAATTTAACATAATTGAAGCACGCTTGAATTATAAAATGTTAGTATTTCAAAATGTTTTAAGTTTGAAATATTTGAAATTTAGAATGTACGAAATTTAAAATATCTGAAGATTTCACGTTCAAAATAAAATATTTTTAACATTTTAAATATTTTTTGAAAATGTTCCGAAACACATGGCTACCGTATTTTAAAACTATAATATAGGTTTGTACTTCCTCCTGTCTCTCGTCAGAATTGAGTGAAACCTATTCACCTCTACTTAATCCCACCCAGAAATTGGTCAGGACCTGTCGGATAGCGAAGAAAGATTTGTCGTCCGATGGGGGAAGATAGTGAAAGTGTAGTGCAAGCAGTGAAGGCCGAGGGAAAGCGGTGTGGGCTTGGAACATTCCGTACAAGTATTTATTTCATTTCTAGACAAGTGTGTGACCTCACCTTTACACGGTAGCAAAAAAAAATGTATTGACAGACCACATATTGTTCAATCGGCAAAGAGGAGGTTACGGAACGTCCAATAAAAAACGTACCTGTTTGTTGATGTTGACATACATTTCTAGACCCAAGGTCACTTAGGTAGACGACTAGAAAATCTAACCAACGTTTAACAAAAAAACATTAAAATTGTCAGTGCTAAATTACTATATTATCAATATTGAGTCACTAGCCTTCAATAAGAAGTAATTACCCTATATCATTGGCACAAAAAATACAACACTAGAAAATTGTACCTTTGGTCGTGTACACACATGGGACAATCTTTTTACGAATATTGTTAGGATTAGTCCCACGGTTAGTGTGGTTGACAACAAACTAGTGTTGCCATCCGTCCGGGTTTCCCCGAACATGTCTTTTTTCAGGCATCTGAGGCTGTCCGGGCGTGTTTTTCATCAGTGTCCTGTGCTAGTATTTTACGCACTTTAACTAAAAAAATAAATATCAACGCCCGCGCAACGAATCAAAAGAAACTACCCCTCC
>CABEEJ010000135.1:333248-343955 GCA_901482245.1 Timema douglasi
GCCCTCTCCCACCGCCACGCGCTCGACGCCACTCAGTCGCTACTCGCAAGTCCCCCAAAAAACCTTCTTTTTTTATAAATATTTTATTTGGATTCTTTTTTCTCGGACATCTCCTGGATTTTGCTTTGTGAAGTCCTAGGTTCAGTAAATCGGGCATGGCAACCTTACACCAAACAAACCAACTTAACATCTTATGTTCGGTGGGGCAGTTCCTCTTACTCACGCTCGCCATATAGTTCTTCTGACATGGAAATAATAATTGTAATTTGAGCCCCACTCATTATAACATTAACTGGAGCTTGAATTCCAGTCAGGTGCACTCAGAAGGGGTCTTTACCCCCAGCTATCCGGTTTCACATTCTAGTTCCAGAAGAAAAAAAAGTTGTGTTTCTTTGGAGGTATTTTGGTCACCACATCTCATAGCCCGTTCAGGATATGCGCATATGTACTAATTACCCTAGTGTTTTGGGGATGAAGAAGGTTGATTTAGAAGAATTGTACCCGATTTTGCCTGGAAGGAGAGTGGAATAAAATTTAGGGGAAAAAACTATCAGTGCACCAACAGAAATTTGAACCCCGATCTTCTCATCAGCAGCAGTTGAGTCTATTGCAAACTTCGTGACTCCTTAGACCAGGCATGTCAAAATTGCGGCCCGGTCCATAGTTATTTGCGACCCACATGCCTTATAATGAACCAGTACACAAAATGGCCCGATTTTACTTTTTACCAAAGTTGTAGGGATACACCATTTGGGAATGTTATACTTTGTCACATTTAATTGCATCAAATTCCCAAAGTGTACTTAAAAAAGAATGACCTATAGGAGGTGGAAAAAAAATCTGGAAGAAAAATAGATGGCGAACCTTATAGTCTTATATTTTAATAATTTTTATCATATAAAAAGAAGTCAAAGTTAATTTTACTTATAAGAGTGAAAATATCGAATTTTTTGACCAGCTTCAGTGGCTCCGTGGTCTAAAGCCGCGTACAGATGGGTGTAACGTGTAATGTAAGCAACGGTATAATGTAAAGTAAATAAGTATATCTCGATAGGTAAATTAAAACAAATAAATTATGTAGGTAAACACACCACCATTCGCCATTCGCACAGTCACCACGAATCACGTCCAAACGTTAACTGCGAGCGCCTTTGTGTTCGCTCCAAAAACCGACAGCCGACGGATCAGAACATTACATGCTCGTTTTGCGTCCAAACGAACGAATAGTTTTAAATTATACAATCGATTACATTACACGTTACACTCGTCTGTACGCAACTTAACGTGCTACTTTCGTGTTAGACTAGACTGCCAAAGACGTGGAGGTCGGGGTTCGATCCCGGTCGGATGTATTGAGGTTTTTTCCTAAATGGTTTTCCACTCTACCTCCACGATAATACGGGTGCATTTCCTCTAAATTACGCCTTCCTAATCTCTAACCCATAAGTGTAACAAGTACATAGACGTATAACCCGAACGGGTAGTAAGATGAGGTGCTATATATATATATATATATATATTGAAGCTCTTTCGGTGTTTTAAATTTCTAACATGAACCTTACTGTAAAATAAGTCTGACCACTGGAATATAGAAGCGGGTTTATATTAAGATTTCCTAATCTCACTACTGGTTCACTGTATTATCCACTCATTAGTATCCGCCAATCTGACATCAAATCGTACTCGCATAGCAAGTAGCTCATTGATTTATATTAAGTAGCCATTCACAAAATATTATTTGCCTTGGCTATGCTAGCGTAGGTTAAGATGAGTTAGATTAAATTAGGTAGAGCGAAGTTGTGTTAGGTTATTACAGAATCAACCAGTTTGAGTGACTAAAAAATGTTATTAAAATAACTTGGCATTTATAATTTTTTATTTTAAATCCTGCTTTTTAAATACAATTTATAATTTATACTCCAAATTCAGTCTTCGGCAATTATTGTGTATAATTTTTACTTATAGGTCATATTATTCTAATGTTGATAGGTGTTTATTAATTTTGGGTTTATTTTAATACCAAACCTAATAAATAACAGTTTTATAAAGTTTTGAGAATCCCCAACTCCAGTAATTTTGACTGCTTACTGTAAATGTATAAATTACAATGATGCCCTAAAAAATGGCATATATATTAAATTTAGCCAAAATCCTTTGATAGTTAGTTTTTACTAGCCCATTTGATCTAACTTGTATATAGCGTTTATATATTGTAATATAATTTAAATAGTTTAAGTTTATAGTTTGTTTACTTTAAGAGAAAATATATATAAAATAGTTTTGAAAAGTATACTTGTAACTCATTGCTTAGCATGATTATTGATAATTTTCAAAATGTAGGACCCACATAGATCGAGAAATATGAGCCTAAGAAACAAAACAAATATACAGCATTGGTGCCCTCAAGGAAGAGAGCTACTATATGTGCAGAAAGTTTGGTAAAATCCAGTGGTGGCTCGTAGCTAAAATTAGTGAGGGTGCTGCTCCATAAATTTTCTAGCCTTTGTTTTAACATTGTGTAAAAGGAAAAAAACATGTTTAAAAAGAACATTTATTCAGGAACTTGATAAAATCTTAACAAAAAAAACCGAACTTTTTTACTTACTTTAACTTAAATAGTTACAGTTCAAGCTTGATCTATTCATTTAAAATGAAATCCATTCTTATTGTTTTAATTTGCGCAAAAAGTTCAATAATTTTCTCCTTGATCTCTTGATGACAATTGAGGGAATTTTTCTCCATTAACTGTACTGCAAGCGCATTTAGTATTTCTGTTAAATAAAAGAACCGAAAAAAAAGAATCAAATAGAACAGCTGGGAGCAGAATAATAATCTAATTCTACACTCTTCTACACTTTATCACATTCAAGAATATGGTACATGGTTTTTAAGCACAACACACGCTGAGTAAAAAAAACCACTTCCTTCCACCATCACGCCAGAGCCGGCACTGCGAGAGCAACAGCTCTCTCTACCTGGCAGTCCCGCCTTCCTCCCCACCCCCTTCCTATGTGTGCATGCGCACAACAGTCAAACACCACGTCGCTGGCACTGTGAAGCACACAGTTCCATACAAAGATTTTTGTATCTTTTTCATAAACTGGGAGATGGCTACTGAAGTACTGACATTAAGCTTAAGGAATATATATTGTACTACAAAAATACAGAAAAAATCTAAGCAAAAAGGACTCATTATATTAAATGTTATCGATAATATCAAGTAAAATAGGTGGTGCTGCAGTACTGCATTGCCTATACTCGAGCCGCCACTGGTAAAATCACTTTTTACTGTTTAGTTTTCAAAATTTTGGCTTACCTAGATCCACTTATTAAATGATATATTTATATGTAAACCTTATATATTTTAGAATGACACACCTCTATTATAAGTAAGACAATTTCTATTCTTAGGCCTTCAGATAAGTTTAGCACTGGAGGGTTTTCGTCTCTAGCACAACGCCTAAGCGCCATTGATTATAGTTGAGGACCAAATTTTACTATTTATTATACCGTCATTTTTGTTTTTACATAATTACATTTCCAACCAATTGGCCTAGTCTATCAGAAGAGGTTCGTAGGTTGTTACCAAGTCAAGCAAGGCTTGATAGGGCTGTATTAGTAAATGGTTTCTTTATTTTCAGTATCGATCTTACTCTTCACAGTGAATAAAAAACATTTTTTATTAAATTATATTGTGTATGGTTGGCCCAATGGCTTGTGAGGCGTAGTGTACAGTTTACTAATACAATCATTCCAATCCTTACAGCAATCCAGTGCTGCGCCTGTTGTTTAGCCATGGTTAAAACGTACTCTCCATTAAAATGTTGGTATTTAGTTTAAATTAATTGAAAAACGACATATGGACAAGGAAATTGAACCCGGGAAATTTGGCTTAACATGTCGATGCCACTGAGCTATCCAGGAATCGTCCCGTGATCAGGGTCATTCTTCCATCATAGCTTTAGTGTGAGTCTGTGATAAACGTGTATAATCGTCAGCTACATATGAGCGACCAATAGCACCGCGAGCTGTCAGATACCACAACCATCTACGACTCAGGAGGGCTGTTGTGAAGCAAAGTGAACAATACAAGAGTGTAACTGAAGCGAATTCACAAACTCAATTGAAATGTGAGTGGAGAATGACTGAGCATGGGACATATCCTATATAGCTTAGGTGGCAGAGCTTTGGCGCTCTAAACCAAAGGTTCCGGGTTCGATTACTGTATTCAAAGTCGTTTTTCAACTAATTTAAATAGATTGAAATGTGGTCTCCTCCATGGGAACATTCCCATAATTACGAATTATTTGTAAACTTTATGTTACTAGTTTTAAAATTTCTATTAACGTTATTTGATATACCGATTAACTATTGACAAGAGTAGAGACACCTCAGGGAACCACTTACTCGTGGGGCGACTGCGGTATTTTCATGAGAATGGCAGTTATGAATCTTCTACCCACTAAGATATTAAATAAATTACTTTAGAGTTTTCTGTTGTGATCCAATTTGAAAATTACTTTATTTGTTGGAGGAAGACTACTGTATGTAGATATATGTTTCCTATCATTCGTATTAATCTTAGCTTTGACAATTCACGTGAAACGTAGGTAGAAATAAAATTATTCCATCATATTCATGGATTGTTTTAAAATAATAAAAACTTAAAATGTAACGTTTTAACGCTATCCTGACATGTTGATACCTTTCCGCATCATGTGACGTGGACAATATTTTAAAGTAACAAATTTCTTAAATAATAAGCAATTGATAAACGTTTGCAACGTATCTCAATGCTACATTGGGCTAACCCCTTAGTAACCGTTTAATAATCAGTAAAGTTATTTTTAATTTCAATATAAGGGGTTAGGGTGGAATAAAAAACACTTTTAGATATAAATGAACATAATTTATAAGTGTATATAAATTACACATACACAATTATACACTATATAAGGCGTTATTTCTTAAATTATTTTCAAGGGTATTTGTGCAGGTACTGGTAAATTAAAATATAATATTTACAATATATTTTTAAAATAATTCTAGATAATTCATAGACTAGACACATTATTAGTCTAATATTTACCATTATTGTGTGCAATTACTGAGTTCTTCCTCTTAAACAAAACACACACACGCTCAAATAGTTCACCAACATTTATCTTCAAAAGTATAACAATAAACAAAAAAAATACGTACTTATATAAATAGTAAAATCTTTGAAAAACTTAGTAAATGATGGCACAGTAAGAATATACTTTGAAGCACAGTAGGGTTTTTATCTAGTTAATGATGATTTTATTGTCTAGGACTCTGATTGTATTTCAGTTGTTTGATGTAATTGAAAAACAGTGCAAATAATCCAATGTAATAGCTTCCAAAAATTAATCAAAATTCATTATATCATACCTCATAAATAACCTAAATATTAAAAAAGCTTAAGCACTTACACCGAAGAAAACATATACAGTAATTCTAATAGTTTAAATACCAATGTTCACACAAATACCATTAATATACCATAAATAAATTGAGTTAAATTATCAGCAAAGACAAAGGTTTTTATATTAAACTATTTTATTTTCCATGCTAAGCTAGTAAAATGGGTTCCTATTTACAAATGTCATCTGCATTGTTAGCTTAAAATATTTTTTAAACTATTACAACGTTAGTGCCGTTACAAATAATCATTTCAGCGAAATATTGGCTTGATTTCAACCCAATAAGGCATTTAATTACATACAGAAGATGAACATAATGTCCAAAATTATTTGGTATGACCAAACTCCCCTTAATATTAAAGGATGCTCGTGGCTTGTTACCAAGGCAAGATCAGCTTGATGAGACTGTACTGGTGAACTGTTTCTGATGCCAGGCTTGCCAGTTGGACTGTTCACTACAAAACTGATCGGGAGGCTTGTCAAGCCCGGGAATAAAGGATCAGACCTGTTTCATTTTTTGCTGGCATTCCTGGAATGATGACAAGCCAAAACTGATTCTGTGTGGGTAATGTCAACACCGGAATGACCGGCACTTCCACAGTGGTAGGATTCCAGACTAAATCGTAAATAATTCAAGTAGTCACCCTTTGCATTAACTTCAAGTTCACGCAAGAGATTAATATCTAAAAATTTGTTCCTTTCATGCAGCCAACGTTTACACCTTAGATACAGTTTATTCTTTTTAAATACATCTTCTTCTTCAAGCAACATCGTAGTAACCACTGCAGTACGTTTTTTACATACTTCAACACTGCAAACCCTCACAAGTTTTTCACTGCAGCCCACCGTTCTAAACGAATGCTCGTGAGTAGAAAATTTGCATTTCACGAAGCAGGGAATGACAGTCTCGTGTGTGGTGAATCCTGGCAAGCCCGGAATGACAGTTTTGGCACGAATATCCTGGCATATAGCCAGAGTTGATCATGTCCGGGGGGGAACTTTTAAGCCAATGCATGGATATTCATTCGATTATTTAGTATGTGGATGATAAAATGGATCGTGAAGGATTGGAAACCATTTACCAGTACAGTTCTGTCAAGCCTTGCAACAAACCACGGGCCACCCCTGCTCAATTTTATCAACCTAGGTCTAAGCTACGATGTTTACTGCTATCTGGTGGTGTCCACTGTATTTAGATCAGGATACGCATCGTAGTTAGGCCCCACATGTTGCCGTCTGGTTCTAGTAGCCGTCACTCCAAGTTTTCCTCCAACCGTGGGTTTCAAGGCTTCAATGAATCGTTGGACTCTTTGAGCTGCATTCTGCGTGGGCATGAGATGATTTAATTGGTACACATGCACTTAGTGAAACATCTCAAATAAACAATTCATAGCTTAAGCTTTGAAACAACATAGTCCAAACGGGCAGTAAGACGCAGCGTGTTAATACAAGTTATAATGACTGACAACAATGTTTTTAAATGCCTCCAATAAAGTTTGTAAGAGAATAATGAATTTTTATAGTGAACACAGTAGTATAACAACACAAAAACGAAAATGTCCGAGATTATTCAACATGACAGGGGTAGTTTTAAATATATTGCTAGAGAAAAAAGTAAAATGCATTCCATTTCAATTGAAGCTTGACCTTGGGTACGTGCGCACGCAGGTAAGGGAAGGAGGCGCGATACAGAATCCCCCCTTCTCCATGCGTGACCGTTACAGTTTTCGCTCACTGCGCATAGTTTTCGTTCACTGCGCATTCAAGGTCAAGCTTCAGTTGTACTAAAATATACTCTTATCTACCATGATGACGTCGCCAACAGCTTTGGAGCCCCTGGTCACTAGGTTCACGGAGGATCCAAACAGTTCCCCAGGTATATCCAGGGACACCTTGTTCCGGTCAAAGTCCGGGATATCATCTGTTGTGGTCTGAGTCCCCTATTGTAAACAAAAATATAAAGCATCATCATAGACCTCATTCAAAGCTATTTAATGTTTTCTTTTTACATCAAATAAAAATAAATGTATGAATAAGGATGGAATTTTACTTTCGAAATATTGTTTAGTTTGTGGAATCTGTACTTGTTAAATAGAAAGTCTCACAGTTTTACCATTCCCCCAATCCACAACTTTTGTGAGCTGAGCTTTACCCCACACGGACCGACCAATAATAGTTCACCATGATATACTGCTTGTTTACCCCACACCCACTCCTCGAAAACTCCTCTTCTCCAACTCTGAAAGGTGGACCAATAGGATACCCGGGACCACACTATCGGTACACTAAGCATTCACTGACGTTCTTGCATACCGCCCTGAGACCTGAAAGTTCCTTCACTTCACTATAAAGGAAGAAACCCACTATTAACAGCCAGCTATGAACAGCCAACCCAGCAACAGTCGTATTACTTTGCATATAGATTTCAATGGAGAGTAACCCACTATTAACAGTCAGCAACGTAACAGTACGGCCGGAATACTTCTCCAGGAATGTTTCCGTTGGCCTCGAATGGCCAGTAAGCCTTTAGCCACGAGGAGGTATAGATATTTATCAAGTTTGTGCGTTTTTGTTTTTTTAATAGTGAGTTTAGACGAGCTTCTGACAGAAGCAATGAAAGATTTCCCATTCACATATGATGTGTCTGATCCCAGTTACCGCGACAGCAGAAATAAGGACAACTCATGGCAACAAATATCAGAAAATGTTGATTACTTTACAGGTCATATTTTTTACAGTTCACCATATTCACTCCTCTTCTGAAATATGACATGCGCCCAGAACATGTGTGTATGGCGCTTTTTTTCACACTCTTCCTCCTCTAGCACAAACTGCACCCAATACCATAAACTCCTCTTCGAATAAACCCTCCATAGCAACTGAGACTTGCAAAGAGTTTCTACTAATGTTTTGGCCGCACCGTGTCGTGTCGTGCCGTGCCGTGCCGTGCCGGCTCTTCATAGTGGGTTACCTCCTGTATAGTCCGGTAATGAGTGGCCATTTGGCCACTTGACTACTTGGTCATTTGCTTAACTCCTTTCGATACCTCCTCTTACCGCTTGGGCCTTGTTTCAAAAAGGAGGTACAAGTCTTGTCATGACAGACGAGTTCAGTTGAAGTTCAAGCATATGAAATGAATATATTTTACTTAAATAAGGTTGAGATATAAATTTGTAAAAAATTAAATAGAAGATAATAATAGATTACAATTCTCTGTTAACCTCATTCAACTTTTTCTATTTCATTTTTTACAAATTTATATCTCAACCTTATTTAAGTAAAATATATTCATTTCATATGCTTGAACTTCAACTGTATTTCATATTCTTCATGGCATGTATTTTGATGAATTTGTGATGATTGTACTTACTATAATATGAGATTAATGTGAACTCAAAACTTTTAAGACAAAGTTAACTTCTATTCTTGGTTAACTCAGTTAACATTTATTATTCTACTTTTACAAGTTTATATCTTAACCTTATTTAAGCAACTTATTATAATTACATCCTTTTTAATTCCAATTTTAAAATCAGTTTCTTTATTACATGCATTTTAATATGTTTTTTTTGTTTATATATATGTTGTTTCTTGACTCATATTTTTAATGTGTTTATAACCTTTTGATAATGTGAAGTATATTATTACAACTTTTATTAACTTTCATTTTGATCAATTAATCTAATAAATATTTTCTATTCCTTTAGTATAATAATGTTGTATAATAATATTTTTGCGTTAATCTTATAGTATTAACTCTGTTAGAAGTTCATATCCATACTCGGACTTTATTATTTTTTGAGTTCATTTTCATCCAGGATTTATTATCACTGTATCTCTTTTAACCTATATTACAATTGTTTCTTTCTTTTTGAATTCTATTTTTATCGATTTTATTTATTAAAAAGGATCCTGAGTGCTACCTACCCTCACTATAACAACTGGGGAGTGAGTATTTATTAAAACCCATGTTTCTTGTTTACTTCCTCCTGATAAACTCTCAATCATTATGACCTGAGCGTTTCACATCCTAACTAAAATGTATCGTTAATATTTATACTGCTTATTTACATTCTCATTGATATTGGATGACTAATTCCACTAGTTAGTGCAGGGGTAGGTCAAATGCCCCCGTCGGGTATAGGCTTCATGTCACAGTTGATATCACAAGTAAGTGCAGGTGGCAGATTAGATTTTCCTATAGAACATTGTGGACCCAAGAGTGGGTTAAACTGTCCCGCAGATAATTCATGCTGTACGCCATTAGTTTTTCTTTGTTTATGTGCTTAAGTTTATTAAATCTCATCATCGAATTAATTAGGGAGTATTAAGTATCTGATAGGCACCACAAGTATTAAAAAATAAGAATAAAAGGAACCGAGCTACTTTAAAATATGTCAAATAAAATTTTAGCCAAATTAATTTTATTTGGCTTTTAATAATGACATCTCCTTTTATCTTTTAGTTTCAGTTTCACACAATACACAAACAAGAAACATTTTTACCCATTTATTATTTATTTGTAATTGCTCATTAAATTACTTTAAAGTGTAATTTTAGATTTATTAATACACTTTTGAGTCATTTTGCAATAATGTATGGGATTTTTTTCCTCCTTGAACCTACCCTTATTTGTGATTAATTTTAGTGTTAGATTTTAACGAGGCCAACCAAGATTTTCGCAAGGGTTTGAAATCAATTAGGTCTCCACACACCAACGTGGTGGCAGTTGCGGGCGTGGTCTGGTGTTATCTAATGAACGTGCACACACCGGCAGCGGACAGGCGGGCAACATCGCGGCCAGTGTAGCATTCTACCTCTCGGTGGCGGTCAGATACTGCATGTAGAGTTTAACCGCTGTACGTGTCTAGCTCTGCTCAGCTCGTACAATTCACAGTGAGTAGTGTTACTGAAAGACTTGCTGAAATTGTGGCGCTACATACACCTAGTGATACTTGGTGACTGCAAATTTCGAGGGGATCACCAAATGGGAGTTTACCAAAATAGAAGTCAAAAACAATCTCGGGGCTCAGAAGAACTAAGAAGCTGAAATTTTAGGCAGGTATCCCCTAACACAAAAGAGTTCAAGAAAGCTTGTTAGCCTAAAATTACCATTGGCCCCCCCAAAATTGGATGTTTTCAAAGAAATCAAAGTAAAAAAAAAGTCCCCTAGCCTCGGACCCAAAAGGATACAGGAATACTTGATGACCGAAAATTCTCATGGGCGTCCCCAAACTGGAGTGTGTGTGTGTGTGGGGGGGGG
>CABEEJ010000135.1:349647-414100 GCA_901482245.1 Timema douglasi
GATAGAAGGAATATTTTTTATATCTTGGCAATGATAAAGCAACCAAGTTTAATTCCTTCTTCATTCAAATGTATAACATATTTTGAAGTTTAAATTATACTATTTAGGAAGAGAAAGAGGTGAGGGTTTGTAGTGGGGAAAGAGAAAGACGAAGAGTCTTTCTTTTTCTTTTCTTTTTTGGACGAGTCATGCTTCTCCACTACTATATAACCATAATACTTGCAATTCACTTTACATGCTGCCATTATGTAGAACAAAACTAAACTTCAAGGAAATATTTTTTTTATCAGTTTATAGAAACAATGATATCGTTCGTGACTCCCGTCATAGTGGTCAGGTAATGTTCGCCTGGAATTTATCGGTGCATACGTATAGTCCAATTGTAATAGGAAGAACAGTTTATAAAATACTAACATATTTACTTGCGATCAACACGTTTAACATTTTACTATGATATTGATATTATTTTATAGGTAACTATCATATCAATCAAAAGTGACAGTTGCAGATTATATGACTTGGCTTATGAATGTGTTAAAGTTGTTTGAGTAACTTTTATAACTGTTAAATTGTGTTCTTCCTACTAGAATCCTACTATACGTCATGATATTATTCCATTGTATTTCCTCAAAGGTTTCATAGCTAACCTCACCAGCATGTAATCTAAACTTTATTCAAATTTCCCCGAAACCATAAAGCAATTAATTATATATATGAGTTTATTGTTTATTAATATATATGATTTAATATTGATAATACATCCCCGAATGATATTAGAACTGAAGCACTATTCCAATGGAGGGCTGGTTGCTGCCAAGGAAAGCAACGCTTAACAGAACTATACAAGTAAACTGATTCCTCCCAATCAGGATTAAACTTCGTCTCCTATATTGTGTGTGGTTGGTCAAATGGTTAGTGAGGAGAGAAAAGTTTACTAGTACAGTCCCGTCGAGCCTAGATTTCGCTAGAAACAACCCACGAGTAAACTCTTATCATCGTATAGAGAGGGGCAAGCAACCGGTCGATCTAGCGGCCATTTTAAGTCGAACACGCTAGAAAACTATAGCGTCATTAAAAGTCGATATTTGAGTATTTAAACTTGCAATTATATTAAATACTTTCAAATAATATTCGAGTGCAACCAAAATTACCTTGATCAGCTATAACCGCTAATGATATATGAAATATAAATAGTTTAATAAGAAAATGTATTTTTTATACATTTTTTCTATAAAAGGTGGAGATATTAATATACTGATTTGATTGACATTAAACTGTAGTGTTAGAAAAAAAAAGTAGAGGGTAGAAATTATAGGTGATCTTGCGACCTTTGATAAGTTTTTAAGTCGATCGAGTGCCAAAACTTTTGCTGATCCCTTTTATAGAGCAATTCAAAATCAGTCAAGTAGACTACACATGTTGGTACCATCCATTTTAAGGCCAATTTTCACAGATCACATAATAGTTCAGGTTGAAGAGTGTTCACCGCTCTGGGCAATAGTGTCTTATTTTCTAACTGTCGAAGGTGTTGTTTACCACACGTTGTACGGTTGCACGACGAACCCCTCAACCAAAGAGGGAGAGCCCCTGCATGGAACAGAGAAACATCGCATTGAAATCAATCCGATCAGCACGTCATCTAGGAGAACATGAAGTGTAGTCTGAGAGATCTAGGAAGTCAATGGCCTTACAGTCATATAGTTACTATAGTAGGAGCGTGGTAGGAAGGAGATTATCTGGAAATTCATATAGTTACTATAGTAGGAGCGTGGTAGTAAGGAGATTATCTGGCAATCCATAGAGTTAATATAGTAAGAGCGTGGTAGGAAGGAGATTATCTGGCAATCCATAGAGTTAATATAGTAGGAGCGTGGTAGGAAGGAGATTATCTGGCAATCCATATAGTTACTATAGTAGGAGCGTGGTAGAAAGGGATTATCTGGCAATCCATAGAGTTACTATAGTAGGAGCGTGGTAGGAAGGAGATTATCTGGCAATCCATAGAGTTACTATAGTAGGAGCGTGGTAAGAAGGGCAATGTCAAACAGTCCATAGAATTATAAAATAGGAGCGTGGTAGGAATTACTATATATGGCTGCTTATATAGTTTCTATAGCAGGAGCGCATTAAAAAGGACAGTGTCTGACAGTTTAAAAAGATTACTAAAATTATTTTACTATATTCACACGTCAAGTTATCATAACTGCAGCTGTCACTTTATATGGATAGTTGGATAGCAATATTATCAAATAACAATAATGTAGGGGGTTAAATGCAAATAAATACGTTTATATTTTATAAACGGTGCATCCTACCATGCTCTTAATATTGTATAATTCAATATAGTAATACCCTAAGCCGTGCTTTCTAACATTGTCGCGTTTGAGAAGAATTTCGACAATTATACACATAAATTGAATTTTTGGTAGTTTCGGCTCTGCTACGTTTATTTCTATGGGAGCTAAAAAAAATTATTCCAGAGGTCATTATAAAATTATTTTTTCGTACATAATTAATTTGGTCTATTTTGATAATATATTAGAATTATTTAACATGCACTTTATAGACCAAATGATTATGTCAAAATATAGCTTACAGGCTATCTTAACCACAGGACACACATAGCACCCAGTTTCACAACAGTTTTTTTTTGTGGCACCACAGACTAACAATCCGGGCTATCTGCATAGGTACATTGATGAGGTAGGGATGGAGACGGTATAATGTAGAGGAAGTGTACCAGTATTTAAGTGGAAAGATAATGGGAAACCATTGGATGGATTGCGCTATAATTTATAATTATCATAATCGTTTTCATAAGAACAGACGCATGTGCACTAGATATAATATTAAATCCCATGTCACACTAATGCTGTTTTATTTGTTGTCACCACGTGATACTATACACCTTCGTGGTGTATGCATAC
Source organism: Timema douglasi (assembly GCA_901482245.1). NCBI lineage: Eukaryota > Metazoa > Arthropoda > Insecta > Phasmatodea > Timematidae > Timema > Timema douglasi. The sequence continues at coordinate 352,575 of CABEEJ010000135.1, forward strand.
GCGCTAATTACGTTAAAGCGTTAAGGTTGATGAAGGATACATTTTAGAATATGTGCACCCAAATTTGAGTTAAGTGAGAGTGGAAAACCCCTCCCTTAGTATACCAGACTGGGAGTCAAACCCTATTTTCCCCATCACCGGCAGTCAAGTCTGTTGTTAAAGTGACTCCTTAAACCATTCGGAAACTAAAGTGGCTGTATTACAGTAATAAAAGGGCATTTTGCATCACATAAAAATAAATTAAAAACAGAAGTGTGACATTTGGTTACTCACGTGTTTTCTTTAAGTTTACACATTTAAATTATATTATATTTTGATCACGCAAAATTTATTAACGGCTTGGTATGCAATATTTATTGATGAAGAGTTTGTATCATGAGTGCGCTAACATTTGCATAGAAAAGCGACATTCAAATGAAAATGGTAGTGATAAATCATCCCTGGTGCTCTCTGTGGGATTCGAGCCCCAACCTCCCCTTCAACAGTGACATAATTTAGTGTTAATTTAACTCCTTAGACCCTTCGGCCATCACTGCTGGCCTTAAATTTTAACAAGAAAATATATATATTTACATATATATGAATAGTTGTAAGCCACAGTAGTGGAACATTATCGATGTAAACATGGATACTAGATATTAGTTTGGTGAGTTCACTATCTATAGCAGGATTCTGGTATGAAAGGCCGTATCTTACAGTTCCCAAAGTCACTAAGATTCATTTGTCAAATTATGTAATGTTTAGCTGTCACTTTTGATATATGTTGTCAATACCGAGAAAAATAACACTAGTCTAACAATTCAGTAAAATGTGATCAATGTTGATCTAAAAACTCTAAATCGTCCTTCCCACCAGAAGCTTAGAATGGATGTGAAAATAATGTGTAAGTACAGTACAAACACGGTAAGAAGACCGGTTAGCACATACAAACAATTTTCGCGCCAAACATTGATAACATTTAACCATAGTATTAGTAATTATTTTATATGTGTTAACATGCCAGATTGATAAGACTGTACTAGTAAACTGTTCTCTCCTAATCAGTAGTTAAAAAAATTAATGTAAAATATTTGAACCGAATGATTATGTTGGTAAATGGCCTACAAACTAACAGCTCTCCGGTCGTTAATTCATCACTGAGACAGGGGAAGAAAAATTTCATCAATTGTTTTTTTCGGCCATTCCGGGAATTGAGCCAGGAACCCTTAGCTTAGTTAAAGGTGCGCTATCGATTGAGTTAAGGTGTCAAACCATTCAATACTGAACTTGTGTTTTTGCCCTTTAAGTACAATAAAGATACATTTTCTCATTAAATTAGTTTGTGTGTGTTTGGTCAAATGGATAATAGAGGGGAAGAGATAGTTGAATAGTTCAGTCTTGTCAAATCTGGATTGTTCTGTTAACACAATACTGTATACATATCTTAATATTATTACTAATAATTTCTTCAACTTCCAATGAGGAGCATAGGGTCGCAACAAAGATTTGCTACTCTAGATATTCCTTGTTGCAGTTTCTGTAATAAGTTAATTTCAGATGGGGTAGGTTATCAGTTCCCCCCTTTCCGCCCCATGGTTTTATACAAGCGAGCGAGAAAGAGAGTACACATTTTGCCGGAAAGATATTTTAACAAACCTTCCAAGGCCCTTTTACATGACACAATCGACATGGGACCGACGGCTTTCCTTCCCTTCCGAAGGAAATTGTGTTACGGATTTCTATCGCTCCGTAAATATACATCAACCTCGGTGGTTTTAGGGTCAAGTGCTTGCCTCAGGACCCGATGTTCGTGGGTTCAAATCTATCTATTTATCTATATATCTATCAAAAGTGACAGCTGCATATCACATTACATGATGAAATAATTTAAAATAAAATGTATTTTTAGTAACTTTGGTGACTGTCACCGTTCTTTCTATTGTAGTCTTACCATATTTAGGTAGCCACACAAACATATGAATTCTATGTACAATTCCATGCAAAGTGTCTTGTCACCTGAAGTTAATCAGTCAAATGCAATAATCTAAAACTAATAATCCATCGACCAAATTATCGTATAATCTCCCAAACCATCTAAGTACTGTACTCACCATGAATTTAGTTCAGGATATCCTTGCGCTTCAAAAACATTGAACTGTCCTTGAACCTAACAATGGATAACCACAAGGCCAATCAAAACAAAGCGAAGTCCTCCGGTTACATTCCCCAAAGCTCAATATGATTTATTCAACCCTACTTTCTAGACTTACAATTTACATGAATGTGTTGCTGTTGAATAATGATGCTGAAATATCAGTTATCTTGTTTGTTATTTGTGGTGGAAAAATTAAAGTTTTTTATAAGTATATTTGTTAACAAACTCCATAGTTATTTTCCAAAGTATATTACTAAGGGCGCGGTTCGAGAGATAAACTATATTTATTAAGTTTAATTTGTTACAAAGTTAATTTCAAACCTGATTTTGTAAACTAACAACACACGTCACTGTGATTTTTAATTTGATTATAAAGTAAAGTATAAATAGGCTATATCAATCCAGTATATATTGTCTAATATTAAATTAATTATTAATGGTATTAATTATTTTGTTTTGAAGTTATATTCTGGACAATTTCTTTAAATTGAACTGGTTTGTTTTCTTCATTTCTTCAAGAACACCATTTCAAACAATTTTGTTTAGTTATATTTCTTTATTTTATTTTAAATAACAAACTATATCAAGGAATATTGAAAGTGACACGCTTAGCGTGCCAGCGATCTTAAAAATGAGCTATACGACGTTCATGAGGTAAAATAGCATAAATGAGCCAAGTCAGTCATTCATGGTTAGAATCTCGGCTAAAGACACATTTTTCAAATATATCTTCCCCAATCATTATAAAATATCTGGAAAATTCACTCCATTACCGCAAATACCTGCAGAGTCCGAAGGGTTCACATTATTAGTCGTTAATTTTATTTACGTGTGCATTGTCGAAGAGTTCAGGACAAGTTAATTAGTAAATGTGTTGTTCAACATCTTTACGTGAATTTGTATTGAAGCAATAGTATTAATGGGTTCTTCCAAACTAGTTAATCTCGAAGCAGGAACTATGTAGGCTATCGAGGCCCCGCTTTCAAATGTGGTTGACTTTACACGAACTAAAGGCCACTCGTATTTTTATTACAACATATTGGTCGTGTATGTGAGTGTACATGTGTATGTGTGGGAAACCTGGTTTTAAAATAACTTACATCAAACACATCAATTCTATAATATAAACTACCTTTCTAATACTCTAGTTTCTTCAACACAAATTTAAACAGAGCATATTGCAGCAGCTACTTTAAAACTAAAGTTTCTTAATGTTAAAATGAATGTAAAAAAATAAATAGTTTCTAATGTTTGTTGGAATATAGTTCGTAATAATTATAGTTAATTATTAATTTTCTTAAATAAAATATTAATTAATCAAAGAACGGCCTTAATGACTCTCCTCTTTGGGAAATGCATTACAATGGATTTAATTTTTTTCTTGTGGGTGTATTTAACGTTATTTTTTGCTAAACATAGAACAAGACATACTAGCTCAACTTAAGCCCTAATGCATAAACATTTAACTTTCAATTTCACAAACCTACAGCCAGAGGAGCTCAGAAATAATTTTAAACTTAGAAAACTATATTTTTCGTATATTATTTAAAATGGGAGGCCTATTGTTTTATTTGTTTAAATTTGTTTTTTCTTAAGAGTAAAGATTATTCCAAATACTTCTGTTCATTCAATGGTATTTTAAACCACAAATTATTTTTAAAATTATTAAAAACTTCATACTCACGATAACCTAATTAAGAGTTTTGGTAACTAAATTATTATTTTTACATGTAAAAAAACTAAAAAATCAAGTCTAAATTTAGTATCAATTAGTCGCAAAGAAAAAAAAGTTTAGTTCTAAAATAAATCTTAAATTTGTGGAGAGCAAAATTATTTTTCTGTAATCTTATTAATCTCCGGGAGTTTTTGGGAGTAGCGGGTGGGTAGTCATCTTTTTTTTTACTAATTAGTTAATTTCAAAATGACTAACCAAACATTTCCGATTAATTTATTCCTAGAACCTCTATGGCCCTGAAAATTGATTTTTAGAGCTAGCGCATCTCCCTGACAGTAACGATTCTAAGGGTGGTAGGTTGAGTTAGTGTTCATACCGCGCTTGCTGACACAGACGAGGAGGGAGGCAGTCCTCCGGAGGAGGCCGGGTACCCTGCAAATGCCTTGCCACTGGAAGTGTCACATGGTGGTTTCAACAGGTTCTTGTTCTTCTCGATGTTGAGGCGGTCCAGCTGACTTATCAGCCCCGTCTTGGAGTCGATCGCTTTGTTGATTTTCTGTGGGGGAAAAATTATTAAAGAATAATCGGAGTGAGGAAGATAGGTATTTAACTTACTGTGGATTCCCACGTTTGCCTAAAAACAAGAGCAGAAAAGAAATGTAACAGCTTGGCGAGTCCTAGGTCATCAGTTGCGTCCGCTCTGCTCACTCGGTGCAAGTTGAAATGTTTGCAGTTTTGTCTGCTCTGCAACATGCTGACCTGCTTGAAATAGTCAATAAATGCAAAATTAATTGTATTCTCCTAGTTCTATGTGCCATAATATAGGTATATAAATGGCTGGGATACATCACTCGTAGTCCAGTTTGTGGGAAGATTACCCGGTACTTATATAAAATTACCCAGGAGACGTCCAAATGTGCTTATTGTACACCCCTCATGGAGGCTATTTCCATATCCCAATGATATGAGGTGATCGCGATAGTGAGTATGAGGGTGTGAAACCAGTATAAACACTAAAACCTAACTCAAGCCTAACTAACCAAACCTTGGGGACCGTTGGAATAATTCCCCTTTCAGGAAAATTACCCATGGTAACAGCTGAGAATCCAACCCGGGACCTCTAGGTAAGTAATCAGGTGCACTGACCACTACACCATGGGGTCGGTTAAGTGCCATAACTATTAAACCCAAAACTTGGCAAGGTGTTAATATAAAATTAATTTTTATTCACTCAAAATAAAGAAGTGTTGGTAATCATTGGTTTATATTTGGCATTGCAAAGCATCATGGGTACACACACATTGCTACGTCACTCAAGCAGATTCTGCCCTCTAACTTTGAAGATATGTGATTCAAGCTTTACACTTTCTAAAGTAAGATTGTATTAGCCGAATTACTTTTAAAAAGTATGGCCGGTGGCAGAACAAATGAACAATCCAAGAACAATGTCAGCAAATTGATATTTGTATAATCAGGGTGAACTATTTTAAGCTCCATCTAAGATTAAAGTAGGGTTCTTTAAACATGTAATAGGGCTCTCCAACCTCTCTCAACCAGGAGAGCAAATTCTGTTTTCAGTTAGACTTTATGGATTAGTAACTGTTATGTGATTGTTTGGAGTATTAGTACGTTTTATTTTCCCTTGCTACAAGTCCTACTTGCCCTACGGATTATCCGCATAGCTAAACCAATTAGGGCAATATAATTTCTTAAAGGAATTGTATAGTGGGAAACCATAGAGTAAAAACCCTCTTAATACAGACGACATATATTTGAACCCCAACCTCACTGTAACTGGCAACTCAGACAAGACGTGACTAACACCTTTGTCTACGTTTCCACCAATGCAGCAAATTTCAATTCTATTTTCGACAACAGTAATCTAATTTCTAGTGCAGTAAAAATAACATAACCTTCTCGACTCCATCTAGAATGCAACTCAACACTGCACACAAATCAAACTACAAAGGAATATACAACACTAAACAAAATAAATACTAACTGTGTACAGTACCTAGTACAATTTTTCCCATACATACAAAAAATAAGTATTTTAGCATAACTTGGGACCAAGCCAGAATTATCCCACTTGGGAGTCAACTAACTTTTAACTGAAGCTCACATCCGTATTGTTGGGCACGTAGACATAGAAGCCAGTCTCGTCTAGACTGGTTTTTCTGTGACGGGGACGTCAAGTTTCGAATATCGGCTGTATTTGGGTGGTTATCATTGAGTGATTTTCCCTTCCCCTTCCACGAACATTCCGATGCAGTTCCTATAAATCATTCATCCTAAATCTCTATCCCATTAGTCTAAATATTTGTAATGTCAGGATCGGTGGTAAGACTCATAACATACATAAATGTCATAAGAATGAGTCACAAAATTGTTATTGAAAGTTATAGTTATAATTACACATTTTGTATAAAATATATTAGGCTCTCATTCATAAAATATTGTACTAAATTAATGGGCAATAAGCAGGTTATTAATATTTATGAACGTCAATAAGTCAAAGCCTAATATCTATTTCAATGTACACTAGAAACTAGTTCATCCAAACTGAATGATATAATGTCCAATTTGGATAATTGAAATTCCAGAAAATCCAAGATTTTGGTAATATTTCCCTTTTAGGGAAATAGGAAATCGAACATACTCAAGTTGTTGTGGGAATGACACATTTATTTACAGTATGAGGAAAAAGATATATTTTGTTTCAAATAAAACCAGAATAAGGCCTACAACTTGTTAAAAAAATTGTTTGAGATTTGATTCGAATTTTTTCTTATAAAATATTTTGTTGGCCAACATGATTGTAATCAGACAGAGCTTTTCAGTTAATATTAAAACTTTTTTTCCTATTTAAAATCTTGTTCCAGATGAACCGGAATTTTGCATAGTCTCTAGCCAGATGAAAGAGTTTTTGGTGTATTGTGTAATAAATAAAATAATATATTTACCCCAAAAATTAAGTCTAGAAGGTAGGTCTTCAACCCAAACTTGGCTTGTGCTTTGGCTTCCAGCGCCCTCTTTTCTCTGTCAGCCTCAGATAGAAGAGCATCATCCTGCAGAACAACATGTCATGTTGAATAACATTATATATTTAATTGCATCGCCTTTCCTTAAATGGTTTTTAAAAGTCAACGTTTTGGGAATTTTGACTATTTAGTAGTAGATACGTGTGTCTCTTTATACATTTGGATATAATTTTATCTAGAATTGTATTTAGATTATAATTTATTTGGAGATATAACATTATTTACTTTCTGACTTACTATATGACATTTGTATCGAAAGTTCATTGCCGCATTTACAAAAGTGCACCACCTACCCCTATCTTGAGCTATTTCTGTCCAGTCCAACTCGTTACACCCCATCTATTTCAGGTCCATTCTAATGTTATCCTCCCATCTGTGTCTAGGTCTTTATAATGGTCTCTACCCATTGGTTTTGCCAATCAGTAACCTGAACAAAGTTCTAGAATCTCCCATTCACGATGCAAGTCCTGTCCAGCGTAATCTAAGAGACTTGATTGTCCTAACAATGTATTGTGATTAATACATTGTTTGTAACTCATCATTATGTTTCCTCCACTCCCAAATATCCTCATCCCATTTTGGACCAAATTTATTCCTAAGCCCCTTGTTTTTGAACACCCTAGATTTGTTTACACCATGTAAGGTAAGAGATCCCGTTTCACACGCATAAAGAACAACAGGTAAAACCATTGTTTTGTATATTCTGAGTTATACATCCCTTTAGGCGAGATGTTAACTACTTACTGACCGGTTACGTACTTTTAAATCTTTTCCTTAGTTTATAAAATTAAATTGATATGATCTTTGGTTTGTTTTAATGTTTATATTAAGTTATACTCAATAAAACCTAGCCCCACTTCTCCCAAATAACACCCTACGATATTATTAAAACATTAATGAGTGATCAAAACATCCTTCAATGTTACCTTAAAATTGTCGATAAAATATTAGGATTAAACTCGACCAATTGTTTTATTACCGGCACCTCCCTTAACGCTACCAAACAAACTCGACGTGTTACTTTAATGGTCGATAAATCCAGTCGCTAATAGGTATGATTTGAGCTCGTCGCTTACTCGCCTACCTGAGTCTCTGGAATTATAGCTGACGCGGCGGCCACCTCCTCTGACGCAACAGCCCCTGTCGGCAGCGTCACGGCCGTCTGGCAGATGACGAGGCACAACAGCACGCAGGTAATACTCCACCACATGGTTATCTAGCTATCTGGGACAGAACCAGGAAATTACCAACACACACACACTTGACATTGTTAGGTTTAAGAGCCCTCTCTCTCTACCTTCAGGGGAGTTTCTAACATATACACAAAAATGCACAGTAAGAACAATGTCTGAAGAATATTTTATAAAATACAAAGTTGTTTGTAGTCAACCTTGATAATATTTTACAATAGCATTATTATGTTATAGATTTGTGAAGGTGCGTTGGCCTTATCAATATCAATAATTCGTACTCATTGTAATAACTATTTTCAATGATTTAACATATTACTACGCTAAAATGTACTGTATTTATATTATTTTTAATTCATTTAAGTGAAATTTAAAAATATTATAGTTCGCTTATTTAAAATAATAGTTTAAAATTACTTTTACATTATTATCGTTCATAAATTAAGCGTATAACCCGAACGGGTAGTGAGACGCGGTGTTAAATATTATTATTCATAAATTTGAAGTGAAGATTTTGATGTATTCTAAGAAATTTATTAGGATGTGATATTATATATATCTTGTAGATTGAGTTTATTAAAATTTTGAAATTTTTTCATTAACTTTAGCTAGTGAATCATTAAATCGAGTCAATTATTGTAATTAATATGTTATTGATAAGATTTCTTATTATAATCTAATATTATGTAGCAAAAGTGACAGCTGCAGATAACATGACTACGCATTCATATTTGAAAGTAGTTCTCGTTACATTTGTAACTGTTAGACAATGTTAGATCCTTTCTGCCATGTTCTTATCATTACTGACATTGTTCGTTTGGGTTTAAAAGTATTCTCTTGCTTGAGCAACCTTATAAACACAATTGGCATTGTTTATAGTTAATTTCTATGTCGCGATTCTGCCAACAATTTACGATTTATGACCGTATTTGTAGACAAGACCCCTTATTGCGTTTGGACCCTCTCTTCCCTAGGCTCTTACTTAATGTCATCGTCAAAGCTCTATTCTTCTAAATTATAAGAAACTCTAGTTTTAATCCCACTTTCAGTCCTCAAATAGGATGTGGTTCGTGATACTCAGTAATCAGGAGGTACCAGGAGGAAAAATATTAGGTTTGTGGGCTTTGACCTGAATTTTGTTTTTAGTACTGAGTCTTACCACTTGATCAGGTTATACGCATATGAACTAATTACTTTAATGACTTAGGAATTAGGAAGGTTGAATTTAGAGGAAGTGTACCCGCATTCAAATGGAGGGAGAGTGGAAACTATTTTGGGAAAACCTGTCATAGTCAGTCTATTCTAACATGGAAGTGGCGCCTTAAACTATGTGACCACCGAAGTAGGTTGAGAATTGCTTTTATTGAAGAAAAGAAACACCATATTTAAACGGGACTATTTTCTAATAAAGTTTAGAAGGCTTGAACACACGTGTAAACTATTTGGGCAGATTTCGCTACATTGCTAGTGGATGCAGGGGTAGGTCAAGTTTTACCGTTGTTTGGAATAATTAAGAGCACGTTTATAAAACGTGAAAAGAGCCATATCTTAACGTAACAACATTAAATAGGCGATACTTCGCTTTCAATTATAAACTTTAAGGTTAAAATGGTTCTAAATCACACTTTAAGCCATGAAGGACCACAAGATAGTTAATTACGTCAACTAAAATATTAAAATGCTCATGTGTGGTATTTTAAAGGTTTATGTGTCCATATTTCACTATGTTCTAGAAAACTCCAAAAGATAATAAACACAGAGATAATATAACAAAATGTTTGAATACCTAGCGAAAACACTTATTTATCTCAGAAATCGTATAAAAATAAAGAAATCCAATTATAATATCATTCTTAACCTAATTAGTATCAATCAAGCTTGCGTGTGTGAACTTCACAAAGGTAAAGTGGGCCTTTAGTCAACTAGAACAGTCCAAGACATGTCATGTCTTAACATGACTACAACATTAATATGTTCAATGTTTAGAAATTATTTTAACTCTAAATTAACATGAAGCAAAGTGTTGTATAAACAAACAGAACGCGATTAGCTAATGAGAGGGCAGTGCAGTATCGGGCGCAAGGATACCGCACCCTATCCTGAATCATGAGAGTGGTTCAATCATGACCAACTAAACTAAGGTTGATTTTCCCACTTTGTTGATTTCCAAACTAAACAGGTTCAAATAGTCCTTCTTACAAGATTGCCATAGAAAGAGCCTTTTAGAAGATAAATTAATAAGTAGCCAGCTTTGATAAAAGGAAACTTGATTAATGTTGGTGCTGTCATATGCGACGGTTGTTGAACACATGGATTTGAATGTGGACACATGCAAAAAGATTTATCAACTTTTTAAAGACAGAGAAGGTTAGTCTTATGTCTATCAGACTATATTTGTGTTGTTCTTCTCCTTTGGATGAAAACGTTACTACTAGATCTGTGTTTAAAAAAATCACTAAAAATCACATAAGCCTATCTGACAAAAAAATAAATTGAATAAGTAATTAATACATTTAAATGATCACTTAACTGTAGCACTATATAATCTTTGTACACTACACACAAAGCTTATTGTTTTGAGATTATTTTAAGATTATATAAATTTGAAGCTCCTGCTTGGATTCACTTAAAGAAATAACTTAATCAGCATATGGCATCACGTATATATAGTAATCTTCAAATGCCGTCAACCTTGAAAACTAGAACACAAAATGATCCACTTTGCACTAATTCATACAACCAACGTTGTTTAAGATGAAACACCAACGTACGCTACGTTTACTGTAATCCTTACGTCGGTCCAGTCAGGCGCGCGCTAAAACGTCCTAAGGTGAAGTTAAATGGCGGAGCGCTGGAAGCTACTTGAAGCTTGGGACCAGTCTGTATTCAACTGTCTGTTTGATGCCTTATTTCAAGCTTTCTATCTGGGTCACGTGGTCGATACACAAGACAGGTTTTGGCATAATATGCCTAACCTTTGCTTGTGGCACACTCTATCTACACCCATGTGGGGGTTTCTTTTCCCACTTGTGCACCTCTATCCCGCCATCGGACTAAGTCACAGCCGACGAATAGGATCGTATTAGGTCAAGGAGGAATACTTTATACTCTAACCACCTCCGCTGCGCAACTCGGGAGGTAAAAACAGTTTCAGCTTATAATACTTTGTGGAGAAAGGATCACAGCATTTTTTTTTTACTTCCAAGATAATCGCAAGGTGATGTCTTCATATTTTAACCACGTAAAAAAACCATTTACAAATGTTTTAATTTGATAAAAGTTAAATAAAAACCATTTACAAATGCTTTAAATTTGTTGCGAGTTAAATGTCAAGTCATTCCGTTGAGTTGTAAATTACATTTAAATATATAGCTTGTTTAGTGTCGCGTGTATTTAGGTTAATAAGTTCATTATTTGAAGAAGAAATGGGGACATAAGTTAGTGGGTGAATTTTTCACTCGAAATAGTGTAGCTAGAAGTGTGACTTGAACAAGTACTAAACGTATCTGAAAGCTATAGCATGCTACAACTACATTTTTGATATAAAAGTGTTAAAAAAACAATATTTTTAAATGTATTTATTTATTGAAATAGCTTAAGTTTTATACCCTTTTAAAAACATATTTTCAAACACTAGGATATTATTAAATGTTATTACTCAGAACATTTGTGAATTTTACGAACAAAAGTATGTACTAAAAATTGAATTGTATAATTACTTATCCTAAAAGAGCACAAATACACAATACACAAATACAAAGTCCCAATTTAGAAGTAAGGGAGATCAGTGGCTGGGGGATCAAAAGGAACAAAAAAATGAATGCGTTAATTATTTAAGTAAAAACTGATACTGAACCAACGTCTCCAACTAATGTAGTTGACCTCAAACGCTCGAATACTTTGATTATAAAACTATCAACAACGGTCGCGTGGTCTAAATTTCACTATAGACTGGATTTCCGGTGACAGGAGATCAAGGTTCGAATCTCTGACTGGTACACTGGGAAAGTTTTCCAACTGCAATTTATCAGTGTGGATTTCTCATCTTCACTACACGCTAGTACCAAATGTTTTAGGTATACCAACCACTGAAATACTAGTTCCTTAGCTCTACCAACCATTGCAATACTAGTTCCTTAGCTCTACCAACCACTGTAATGCTCGTTCCTTAGTTCTACCAACCACTGAAATACTAGTTCCTTAGCTCTACCAACCATTGCAATACTAGTTCCTTAGCTCTACCAACCACTGTAATGCTCGTTCCTTAGCTCTACCAACCACTGTAATACTAGTTCCTTAGCTCTACCAACCACTGTAATACTAGTTCCTTAGCTCTACCAACCACTGTAATACTAGTTCCTTAGCTCTACCAACCACTGTAATACTAGTTCCTTAGCTCTACCAACCACTGTAATACTAGTTCCTTAGCTCTACCAACCACTGTAATACTAGTTCCTTAGCTCTACCAACCACTGTAATACTAGTTCCTTAGCTCTACCAACCACTGTAATACTAGTTCCTTAGCTCTACCAACCACTGTAATACTAGTTCCTTAGCTCTACCAACCACTGTAATACTAGTTCCTTAGCTCTACCAACCACTGTAATACTAGTTCCTTAGCTCTACCAACCACTGTAATACTAGTTCCTTAGCTCTACCAACCACTGTAATACTAGTTCCTTAGCTCTACCAACCACTGTAATACTAGTTCCTTAGCTCTACCAACCACTGTAATACTAGTTCCTTAGCTCTACCAACCACTGTAATACTAGTTCCTTAGCTCTACCAACCACTGTAATACTAGTTCCTTAGCTCTACCAACCACTGTAATACTAGTTCCTTAGCTCTACCAACCACTGTAATACTAGTTCCTTAGCTCTACCAACCACTGTAATACTAGTTCCTTAGCTCTACCAACCACTGTAATACTAGTTCCTTAGCTCTACCAACCACTGTAATACTAGTTCCTTAGCTCTACCAACCACTGTAATACTAGTTCCTTAGCTCTACCAACCACTGTAATACTAGTTCCTTAGCTCTACCAACCACTGTAATACTAGTTCCTTAGCTCTACCAACCACTGTAATACTAGTTCCTTAGCTCTACCAACCACTGTAATACTAGTTCCTTAGCTCTACCAACCACTGTAATACTAGTTCCTTAGCTCTACCAACCACTGTAATACTAGTTCCTTAGCTCTACCAACCACTGTAATACTAGTTCCTTAGCTCTACCAACCACTGTAATACTAGTTCCTTAGCTCTACCAACCACTGTAATACTAGTTCCTTAGCTCTACCAACCACTGTAATACTAGTTCCTTAGCTCTACCAACCACTGTAATACTAGTTCCTTAGCTCTACCAACCACTGTAATACTAGTTCCTTAGCTCTACCAACCACTGTAATACTAGTTCCTTAGCTCTACCAACCACTGTAATACTAGTTCCTTAGCTCTACCAACCACTGTAATACTAATTCCTTAGCTCTACCAACACTAAAATAATAGTTGTTTATCTATACTGACCATTCTAAGACACGCTTCTGATATCAAACCATGCGATCAGTTTGTATTAAAGCCGATCTCTAGGGAGTGACTGCAAGTTTCACCAGCGAATAACCAATGTGTTGCAATTGGTCTCAGCTTACAGCTTTTACTTGATTCCTTACACAACGTTTTCATATTTTGGTCCTAGCCTCATAACTCGTCCTGTCTATCCGGATTTTGTTTGGAGGCCGGAACTGCAGAGTATACACACGTGGATGGTTAGGATGTGACTTTCAACATGGATGTTATCTCTATATCATTAATACTACTTCGACACATCAAGGACAACACCTGCAAGAAGGGAAAAATTCTTATCCTTCTTGCTGTATTTCTTATGGGAATAGCAGTACTAAAGTTTTATAGCCATTATAGCAACCCTCAATGATCTTAGAAAGTTCTTTACGTTTAAAGTAGTTGAAAAATGAAAACTAGACACGGGAACCGAGCCCGGGAGGCTTACTTAGTTTGACAATTATCTTATCAATTAGCTATCCAGTATTCATCCCGTGCTCATGATCATTCTTCGCTCATAATTTAAGGCTGAGTCTGTGAAATCATCAGCTACATATGAGCGACCAATAGTACCATGAGCTATCAGATAACACAACCATCTGCGACTCAGGAGGGCTGTTGTGAAATCAAATACACAATGCACGATTGTATTTAAAACGAGATTCCACTGAATATCAACACATAAGTTGCAAATAATTGTGATTGCGGAAGTTTACGTATGAAGTAGACCACATTCTAATTAGTTTAAATTAGTAGAGAAATGACTGTGTTGAGGTGCCATATTTCAACTAATTCAAACTAGCTGGAATGTGGTCTCCTCTATATGTAAACTCCCGTAATAACAATGATTTGCAGCCTGTGCGGCAATATTTATTAGAATGTTCTGTTAATACCTTGTTTAAAAAAATAGCTTTATTAGGCTTAGGAAGGCTAGTTCTATGTTTCTAACCTGTTATTTTGATCTCAGAACTACGACATTTGGCGTGTAAAGTCCTTGAAAATGAGCTAATTTCACCTTTTAATATTCTTTTCATAACTATTATAAAACGTGAAATGAAAGTTTTACTAGTCCTATAGGGACATGTTGATACCTTTTACCTACATTTTGGTGTGAGCCAAGTTTTGAAGTTACAATCCCCTTCTTAAATAACGTTTAATTTCTGAACGTTATACGATTGTTTTAGCGGGTACGGTAGGTGATCCCCTCAACGCTAGTGAAAACCCGCATTATTGGGTGTGCAGGGAAAAGAATCAGACTCACATTATTCTACAAACTTAAATATTTATAATGTATATTCCAAGCTATTATCTAGAATTTTTGCTCATGTCTGTAGAAAATAGAAGTTGAGATTTATTTAAAGTGTGGACTAGTGATGTAATCATGGATAATGTGGCTGAAATGGTTTTGGGATTAAATTTACTAATAATCAAAATACAGTCACTTACACATACACCACATTATAGTACACTGAATTATAGCATCAGTTGTATTTATGGCTTTATATTAATGGCTGTCATTTTTGTAGTCCCGGGCCGCTTCAAGCAGGTCAGTCCCCCCCCCCTGTGGGTAGGTTGGGGTTCGATCCCGCCATGTGTACTGAGATGTTTTTCTTCAACGCAATTGTGAATACATTTCCTCTAATATAGTCACCTTCATCCATACCCTATCAGTATAAACATGTGGATATCTCTGGTGGGTAGTAGGACGTGAAGCAATTTAAAAATCATTTAAAATATATCAGTGACCTGCCCTAACTTGGATTTAGGCAGAGGTGGAATGACAGTGCTCCAAGTGGTCAGGGACTGCAAATCTGACGGCACCAAATATACATTCATAAATACCTCTGAGACTATGTTTCAGTGTAAGCTGAAGTAGTAAGGTGGAAGTATTTTAATTTTTACTATATAGTAAATTCAATCCCAATGCCATTACAGCTACATTATCACAGAATGCGTCTCTATACAATCCACTCAAAACATTAGCAGTGACCTGGTGGTCTAGGGGTAAGGTGTTAGACCTCTGTGCTGAAGATCCAGGGTTCAATCCTCGCTCTCGGCACAGATTTATCTGATTGCCAAACTCTTCCTTCACCTCTGACAAGATGTGTATTAATCACGACTTGTGAATGTGTGGAATACCAGGCCTCCACTGTGGTTCGGATTTCACGTTAAACTGTAGGTCTTCCATTTCATCTCACAATCACCCTACCATTACACATTAACGTAAGTGCGTACAACACGAACGGGTAGCAAGTAGCAATAATAATAATAAAACATTAACTTCTACTTTCTACTGACATTACATTGCTAGACAATAGCACGGGGTACATCTTTTAGATACTTAAATTGTAAAATGATCCTCCAAACACTACTTGTGTAGATTAAAACACTAGTGACAGTAAGTATTCACTTAGTAAATGCTTTCATGACTTTACGTTTGACTAAAGAAATTGTTTATAAACAAAGAAAAAAGATATGGTTTTACATTTAATGACATTGTATTTCTTAACAAATGATGTATTTTGAGTATTCTCAAACTCACGCACTAACTTTTTATTAAAATTTAATAAACCTAATAATTTAGTATTGGATTAATAACTTTATTTTAGTTTAAAGTGGTGGTCCAAATCTTCATATCGCCCTGTGTCCCGGTGGCCCAGCACACCCATGTCGCGCGCGTGCACAAACAAACACAAAACACACAAACACAAATCAGACCTCAAACTATTAATTTTAGACCAAAATAAAGGAAACAACCTCGATTCCATAGCGAGACATTTTCGAAAATAAAACTCTGATTTGTGAATAAAAGCGCTGAGTTAAGGCGTCCAGCTTGATGCTATTTGAACAGTGGGTTAGTTACTTAACACACCGATAGAGTTATTAAGTAACGTATTGCAGATGTGCTAAGTGACGTTTATTAGCTGTTCGTGTGCTAATGCTTACAGTGTGTGTGTATTCTGAAATGGTTCCCATAAGGTGTTACTTAGGTTTACAAGTTTAGGAATAGTATAACTAATATAGGCAATCATTATTTTAACTTTTTGTTAAATATCAGAATATTTTTGCATTTAAAAAAAGAATGGGAAGTTTTAGTTTACTATTTATTCTATACGTTTTAACATAAGAACTTTATTTCTAGCACCGCGTCTTACTACCTGTTCAGGTCATACTATACGCATATGTATTAATTACACTGATGAGCTAAGGATGAATAATATTGGATTTAGAGGAAGTGTACACACATTTGCGTGGAGGGAGAGTAGAGAACAATTGAGGAAAAACCACCCTCTGTGCCCTTGACTGGGATTTGAACCCAAATATCTCCGTCTTTGGTAGGCCAGTCTATTGCGATATTGACGCCTTAGACCATACGAGCATCGAAGTATATCATAAGGGGTATGGACCAGCTTAATATTTGTGATAGGGATGGAAAAGGGGAGGAAGGTCGTTTGAAAGGAGGTTCAATATTATTAGCCTGGAGAAGGCTTGATGGGACCATACTGATAGATCACTTGCGAACAACCACCTTACAATGCATAAACCTGAATTCGAACCCAGTCTTTTCTAATTCTGGTGCCTTAGACCAGCTTTTTTCAAACTTTACTCCACCATAAGTATCTCAAGTTCCGTGAGACAATATAATAATAATATTCTTTATTTATTTTTCATATTATAAAATAGCATCAGTAATAAGGATTGCCAATATTTTTCAAATCTGATTGAAGGACATTTGCCAAAGGAACTGCGAGAACACGTAAGATTTTCCATTTGTTTGGACTTGTAGAATTTAACTATCGTTATTGGCGTATAATCCGAACGGTTAGTAAGCCATAAAAGCTAACGATATTGAATATTCATAATATTAGCGTAACATTTTTATGCGGGTTCCAGCGTGTAATTTTTCAGGTGCAAGGGCTCCTTCAGTATGATAAAATTGGGAATCCCTTAGACTACTTGACCACTGATTCGGGTGTTTTATTTCGTTAAAAGTGGCTCAGACAAAAGAGTCAGGACTTAATCCAAAACTAAGAAAACAACATATTTCTCATGACTCGATAATAATGTATATTCTATGTTTGATATTATTCCAATTAAGTATCCCGTAGGGAGAACAGACTCCATATTGGCAGGCTTCTCTCTCTCTCGCACGCGTGCTCTGTCTCTCTCACACATATATACACACGAATAAACATACAAACACACACACACATAGGCTCTACATATAAACAATATAGTCCTATGTATATAAATCCGCTTCCCCATTGAGGAATAAAATGGCAAATTAAGGCAGCAATGGCTTAAAGAATTTAATCAGGAATAAATGCCATACACTCTCTAAAAACAATTATATCAGCACATGGCTTATAAACTAGCCTAATACTTGAATCTACCAGACAGCCAGTCCTCCGGCCAGCAACGATTCCCTGATGATACATTTTTCGATCACTTTAGGGGATCGAATCAATGATTGTTGATTCAATATACTTAAAAAAAACACGTGATACTGACCGAAATATAGTGTAATCGCCATAAGAAAAGACAATTTGATTAGCTAACATTGACCAAAGGACATTCACTACCTGTATCTTTCATCTGTTGGAATCGACACCACAGCGATAACATATATTTTCCCCTCTTCAAGCGGTGTCTTAGGCCCGTATGCAAGGACGATGCTGAGCACTAGCAGAGCATGAGGCCTGTCGTGAAAACAGCTGTCTCGATCTTCTATGGGCGCAGCGTCACGTTGTGGAAATATCCTCTGAGCACGGGCAGAGTATAGCCTGAGCCAGTCCGGGACCAGGCTCTGGCGAGACTCAAGATATTGCGTCATAGATCGTCCTAGCACGAGGCTCATACTCTGCCTGTACTCTGGCTGTGCTCAGCATCGTCCTTGCATACGGGCCTCAGTATTAGATAACAAAAGTCATGGAAGCCCATCAACAGGAGTATTATGATGTAAAGCCCATTTTCGTAGGAAAGGCCTTTAGACAATATAAACTTTGGGGGTGGGGGGTGTCAATATAAATAACATGTTAACATAATATTCGTGTTATTTTTAGGAATTAATTTTACTATCAAAAGTGGCAGCTGCAGATAACTTGACTCTACATATGAATACGTGAAAGTAGATCTAATAAATGTTTTAGCTGTCATATATAAATTGGACAGTAGAAGGACAGTCCGATAAAATTCTCAACTATTTCAGGCGTCATTTGGGATCAAACTGAAGATAATTTGAACTTAAAGTGGACCTTCCTAATCACCCATACACGTAAAGAGGTGATTTTATGATAATAAACAAGCATTTTATTTAAACAATAGCAGAAATACCCAGCGGTGCTCTGGGTAATTACATGTTTACCACTGCTAACGCTTTTCTTTGCTTCAAACAGACAGAAAAAAACATATTTTATTTCTTCCAATACAATTTTTAATTCATTAAAAAAGATATAATCCAAATTTTAAAATTCTGGCTTTGAGGTGCACATATTCGTGCGGAGGGGCTACTAATTTTTATATTTCAGACTTTTTTGTGTGATATATATCGTGCAGCACTCGTGGCAGACAGACACACAGATACACAATCTCTTAGCTATGTTAATATAGATTAAAAAAAGAGAATATTTAAATTATGACTTGGTTTTATACTCAATCCAGGAACAGGAATAAACACAAACCGACAATTCTGAAAATTGAAAAAGGACACATGGGCACGGGAATCGAACTCGGGACCTTTCTCTTAATACGCAAATGTTGAAACCACTGAGCTATCCAGGAATCGTCCCGTGCCCAGGGTCATTCTTCACTCATATTTTAAGGCAGAGTCTATGATGGACGTACGGAAATCGTCGGCTACAAATGTGTGATTTTATTAAGATCACAAGCTATCAGATAACGCAGCCACTTTCGACTTGGTAATTGGCTTATTGCAGCCACTTGTACAGTTATTATAATGTTAAGGGATTGCATACTTAAGAATCAAATAGCCAAAGCTATTTTTTATGCTTTTAAAAGTATTAGCGTATTAAGCCAAAGGTCCCAGGATCGATTCCCGTGTCCAGGTGTCATTTTTCAATTTTCAGAATATGATCTCTAGATGGAGTAATCCTCACTAAATACATAAATAATAGCTTTGGTTATTTGATTCAAAAACCAACAATGTTTTGAGAAAACATTAAGATCGTGGATTTTTTTTAAAGTCCGTCCACAGTAACTTTGGCCTTTTATGACAGTTTAAAATGATGTAATCAAAATATGATCTTCCACCCCGCAAATATATTTAGTGAATTTTACAACAAAGTTAAAGTCGTTCACATTATTTTGTCAAAAGTGACTAGACATGGCCTATTCAAGAGTCGGATTAAATTGAAGCTTTTTTTAGGTACTTTTAAACTGGCAGAAAAGGCAAAAATTACTGTAAAATAACTCTAACAAAAGCAGTTTTTCTGTTCGACCACCTCTCAAGTATGATTTGTCATTTTGACAAGTGATGTAAATTGACATATATCACATATCTAGAAGAACCTAATACATAAGGTGCGTGAGGACGATACTATCTTTCTTTCAACTTGTAACGATCAGGAAAAACTAAAATTACCATGAATAGCTAACTATTTTTTCTCTCCGTGCAGTTTTCTAAGAGTCACCTTTTAACAACTAATTACAAAGTATCCGCCATGTGCTAAACTTATAAAATTGAGGTAATAATAACTTTCTCACAGCTTTCGCCTGATCATAAAATACATGTTTACATATTTCGGTGTAATTTATGTGACTGATGAAATTAGTTTCACCTGAAGATTTCCGCCTGTGGCTCCGGTTCAGTGACCGGAAGTTCTAACATTGACATCCCTGAGTGAGCTAACTTACGTTCCAGCGTGTTGGAGGTCAGATTGAGAAATCCAACTTTTGCATTTGTTCTACTGTACCTAATTTCCTAATTTGTGTTTTATAATTGATTTAATCCATACACGCATCTCAGTAGGAAGGTAAATTGTTAAGTAAGCAGGGCTTCCCAGGAGCATAAACAATTATAGTTTGTGTTTTTTTAAGCTCATCGTATCTTTTTGTCCGCATCTTGTCTTACTATAGTATACTACGGTAAGAAGGGCCGTATCTGAGAGTTACTGAAACTACTTTAATCTGCAATATAAAATCCATGCCGTGTCTATCTGTTTTTCCTTCCAGAGGTTTAATTCGTAATTCTCGGGGAACTATAAGGTTGAAATTCGACATAGAGTTTACTGGGAATCTGAGAATGATGTGAAAAATCTTAAACCTGAAAAATGTGAAAAAGGGCTCAATCTGGGGGTCTAAAATTCTCCATGATTACTTTATGGGCCAAAATATCAAGTTTGTCCGATCACGTTGAAATTCGATTTCTAGGGGTCTCTAAAACAGTTAAACACAACCTTGTAATTTATTTTGAAATTCTGGTCAGGTGGCCCTAAATCGATAATCATTGGTATCCAGAATTTTGTAAATTGTTATTTCCATTTTGGTTTTTATGATACTTATATCTGGTTTTTTTTAAGGATGGTAAATAAGATCCTTTCATTGGTTTTTCTAAATTCGAATCAACTACCCTCAATTGGTACCCAAATGGAAGATACGGGATGGAAGAGGAGGCACATAATTATAAAAAAAAATATTTAGGAGAAGAATAAAACTAAATTTTCCAGGAATGTAGAGGGAACGCTCCAACTAACACAATTAGTTTTAATCATTTCATCTTTATAAGTGGTGAGTGGGGCTATGGAAGAGAGAAGTGGTTTCCAAATTGCCAAAACTAAAATAATGCACTACTAGTTATCGCTGTGGTAGAAGACAGACATTTGCTGGGTAGGTTTAAGGTCCACATAACCCATATTGAAGGTCTGAATATTATTAAATTTAAAAATGAATAAATCTAAAATTGAAAGAGGTTTCTCTCGAAATTCCCAAGACTAAAAAAAAATTGAAACAACAAAAGCCCAAAAAGTTTAAAATTTGAAATAACAAAACTGGCACAGGAGAAATTTCGAAAATTATAGGAAAAAACCTTTTAGTGTGGTATTGAATAGAAATTATGCAAGTGACTAGAAAAGTATGACATTTTTTTGAATTTTAAAACTAAGATATGTTTGAAGGAGGGTTAAGAATTTCAAAAACTAATTTTAAAAATGCTTCTAAGTGTAGTAGAACAATTAAATACTTACATGACCGCCACAAATAGTGGAAATTCTAAAAATATTGAAAATTTGATATCTCAAAATAGGTTTCAAGAAATGGGGTCTTGAAATTGTCCAGGTCAATAGAAAAAAAATTGTTTAAAATAAAATTTAAATTTGGCACGTGAGAAAATATATCTTCCCGGATAACGGAATGATATCTGAATAGCTGAACTATCAAAATTGTAACATGGGAAATGTGAGAGCTTGAAATTGATATACCAACTAACGTAAAATTGTATTGCTGGTGTGGTTGAAAATTTAATTTAGGCAGGGACAAGAAATAAACATGTCAGATAAACAAATTAGTCATAAAATTTCAAAAGAGAATGTGGAAACTGATATAGGTTGAAAGTAAGACAATAGCTTGATATCTCTCCAAAATTATTAGAAAATCTACCTTTCATTGCTGAACTAATTTAAATTTGGCAACTCGATAAAAGAATCGCCTAATATAACATAATTATAAGTTGAAAGTTTCAAATATAGAAAAATATGGGTCCTGGAAATGGATTAAAAGTGGGGGCCCCTCAAAACATGCTAAACTAATAAAAACAATAAAATTTGATATGGTATACAGATGAAAAAACTAAAATAAAAATCACAAAAAATAAAGATCATCTTAAAGGGGATCTATAGCACTGATATTACATATCCAAATAATATCCCTGGTGAAGACAAAATTAAATGCTAATATATTACTATAATTCATGTTATCTTAAACTCTCACAATACAATAACACTAACAATATAGTAAAATGAGATCAATGTTGACTGCAAAAAAAAAATCTTGAGGATTATTTCTACCAGAATTATATTTTAAACTTCCGGCATATCCACATTTCACTACACCAGTGGGGTAAGAAGTGAAGTAAACCATTTACTTTGAGAGAAGTAAACCACTTTAGGAAAACGTTCCCTCAATACACCAGAGTTCCGAAATCTCCGTCACCGACAAACAAGATTAGATCAGACCAACGCTTTGGTCCACATGCTCATCGGTGTGGGCGCTGCTCATCTTAGCGCTCATTTGGGCTATCCGAAACTTACACCAACTAATTTAAGGGAAAAGGTTTCTGGGAGAGTGATTCTAAGGAAGTGCACAACAATCTATCTCAGTTAAGAACATACAAAACAACTAACGGTAGACACGTGGCCAAAGTTGTCAAGGTCCTCTAATCGGGCTTGCTGGCAATGGAAAGATAGGGGTTTGAATCCCTGCTGAGTTGTTGAGAATGGTGTTGCCACGCATATTAGTTTGGGTCTCTCTTATATAAATTTGTGGATACGCACATGTTTCTAACATTTTTTTTAGTTGTGAACCATTTTACCAATATGCTGTGAAGCTCGCTTTAAAAATCTGCGTTGAAATTTTAGAAAGTAATTTTCATGGGGGAACAGAACAAGATAAAGGTATATTTGAGCTACGTTAACGTTTTATATATAGTTTCATTTTTATACTAATGACAATGTTCCTTTGATTAACTGCTGTTTCATAAAAATTATCAACATAAACACCAAATTATATGTAACTATAACTTTACAAAAAAAATTCTCAAACTAAGAAATTAAGGACGGTTAAAAATTACCCACTACGGGCCACAAGTTGGGGACCACTGCTCTAAGAGAGAGAGAGACTAGACTCCAAAGTCTTAGCACATACCTTGGCTTAATGTCTTACAGGAAGGTGTATCGACCAGTTGCGATGGCAGCCCACGCCCATGATTATTTATCTAAGCATGCACAGTCTTGTTCCCTACATATTTTTATTACAAACTTTATTTCATCGTTAAAAGGTTGCGCCTTTTTATTCCACTTCAAGGACGAGGTGATAAGGATTGAGAAAGGAAAGTTTCATTTCTACATTTTTATTACTTTTAAACCAGCAGTAAATAAGACATTTATGTTTGATTATTATTTCACTGCGTCTTAAAAACCATTATAGATATCTGCATTTAAATATTATAGTGAAATTGAGGCTAATGAGGTAAAATTTGTATAAAATGTACCCGAATTTGTGGGTAAACTGCTAAGGGAAAATCGAACATTAGTACGTCTATTAGGGATTCGATCCAGATCTCCCCGTCAATAATACTTCAGCCTATACGAGCTTGACATTTAGTCCATGCGCCCACCGATGTGGGGTTATACGCTTAATATAATAATGAAAAATAGCTATTTAGAATATTTTAAAGCCAAAATTTAAAAATATTAGGTCTTAGATCACTAAAAACGTCATTGTGGTCACCGTGACTACGGAGTCTTGGGAGTGTTATATTTATGAATGGGTTTCAGTGTTGTACAAGTCTTTGGGTGATCCGTTATACTAAAAACCCGCCTCGGTGGCGTAGTTGGCTAACGCGCTTGTCATGTTGTGCTCGACTGCCGAGGACGGGGAGATCGAGGTTCGAATCTCGACCAGGTGAACTGGGAGTGGTTTTTCCTAAATTGTTTTCCACTCTCCCTCCACGCAAATGCGGGTTCAGTTCCTCTAACTCAACCTTCCCAATTCCTAATCCGTTAGAGTAATTAGTACTTAAAGCGTATAACCCGAACGGGTAGTAGGACGCGGTGCTAAATATTATTATTATTATACTAAAAGTTCGTTGTTATAGCCAATGTAAAAATAAATTTTCTTTCAAATCTTTATTTCTGTAATAAGAATCTTGAACTAATTTAAATTGTTTATTTCTCTAGTTTTGATTTTAAAATTACTGAGACAACACTATCGAAACCTTTCCAGTGATAATCACTGACACGAGTAAGATGTTTCCAAACAACAAATCTTACAGAAATATGTTTTCTCTCAAACATCAACATCGCTATAAATATGATGTTTGTTTGTGGTTAAGCCCGGGGTAGGTTCGATTTCCGGTGATGGGGAGATCGAGATTTGAATCTCAGCTGAGTGCGCTGGTGTTGGCTTTCCACGTGGGATTTATCAATATATTTTTTCGTATGTTATTAGCCATGCAAATACGGGCACACTTCCTCAAGACTGACCCTCTTATTACTATCCCTTAGCTTAAGCAGCTAAATCACATTTATTTTAATCGGACTAGTATAAAGTGAATTAAAACAGATGAGAAGGCTAAGAAATCAGACACCCGCAATTCATTATATTACAAGCTTGACGCCTTAGACAATTTGACCACTGGTGTCAGCTACTGGAAATAAAACCCGCAATCGTTATTATTACTATCATTATGAAATCCGTAGAAACGTCCAAAGTAGAGTTGCTCTAGCGGATTACGAACGAACTAGGTGTCACGATCTTGCCGGAAGTAGTGTAGGAGTGACCGGATCTGTTGTCTCTGTTTATAAAACTGTCAAGAGACAAGGTGATAACACTGGGCGGAGGAGAAGGTGCACAACCGGTCTTTTAAGCTTCGGCGGACATGTGTTTTTAAATATAACTTGCCAAGGATATTATTATTTATACATTTAAAACGTGAAATGATTCCAGTCTTTCCTCTCAGAATTCTACTATAGAAATAACTGCAGGAAGTGTGTATTTGGCCTCCATCTCAGGAAACAAGTTTCCAGCGCGCAACTGGACGCTCTCCAAGAGCCTTGTATTCCGGACAATGATCCTGGACAGGTTTCTAGCGACCCCAGTCTAGACCACTTTCAGAACAAGGAAGTGAAGTTACTCTGAGCCCTCTTCTTCCTTGCGACACTTTCGCTGGATGCCAAAAAAACACTTTCGCTGGAGTGAGACAAATAACCCGCGCACCCGGGGTCGCTGTTTGGAGTGCACGGCGCGGGGTCATCGTGTTAATAATAATTTAATTACTTTATCCAAACGGCATCAGTGGGCGCGTGGAATAAGGTGTAAGTTCATCTTATCTGGATTGCCGGTGATTCAGAGGTCTGGGTCAAAATTTCGATAAGGTGTACATAAATTGTTGATTTTTCTAGACGGTTTTCCACTCTCACTCTTTCCTCATCGCTACCCTTATAAACGTAAATATGTGGATATGCCTGATGGGTATTAGGACGTGGAGGATTGCGATAACTTCAAGTTGCATTTTCTTTTTACCCGTTTTCATGGTCTGAGGCGTCAAGTTCCAATAGACCAGATTTCTAATACCGGGAAAGATAAGGTTGGAGTCTCATACCAGGGCTGTTTTTCTACGTAGGAACTATAATTAGTGTTTTTCCATGTATTTTCCACACACACGCACACACCCATACACACACACCACTGCAGCTGCATTTCTCCTAAGTAACCCTACCAATCTCTATTCTTTATAATAAGTATTTAAGTATTTCCTCGGTGTTTAATGTATTCATACATTTGTTTATTATTTATATTTAAGTTAGGTATAGTGGATATTGACTTCTTAATCTAATGGGTAGATATTGGTGGATTTACTTAGAGGAAATGTACCAGCATTAGCTTGCAGCGTGAATGGAAAACCCGCAAAGATAAATCACGTGTGGATAACCACCCTTAGGGCATCTGGCCTAGATTCGAATTTCCTCGTCACATACATCTAATCTACTAAGAGTTCATCGCCTTAGTTCGTGTGATTACTAGTGCCGGCAGTTGGTTAGTTTTGTTTAGGCGTTGCCTATCAATTTAAAATTATTTTTAACATTACATTTTATTTTTAACATTAAATTTTATTTTTATTTAGGAAAACAATAATAATTTTGGGATATTAGGCTCCAAAGTCTTCATAGGTGGTTGGGCCACATAATGAGTAATGGTCTCCTAGTGATCTCACACACAGTCCAGAGAATAAAAGAGTAGATAATATCTTAGAATTTAACCTACGTGTGATTAAATATTGTTATTAACTCCCAAATGACATATATTTGGAGAAATGTGTATTATTTAGTAAAAAGGAAAATCCTTAAAGAGTTTCATCTGGACACTTTTGCTCACAACAGGACAATTGACCTCGACTTTAAGGGAAGTGTAAATAAAATTTTCACTTTCTAATATCAAGAGAAAGTATTGTAATCGTGAAAAATCTATCTCAAAATTATAATGAAATTTTACATTATATGTGAACACGAAACAAAACAAAATTGGATTTTACCATTCTGCCTGTCTGTCTGTCTGTCCCTGGCCACGCATCCAAAATGATTAGATGGATTTGGTTAAAACTTACTATTTAGATTTTATAAGAAATTTAACATATGAATTTTTTTGATTTTGATCTTATACCTCAAATTAAGAGTAGTTTACCGATGAGTGATTTTATTAAATTACAAATTTTTTCGGAAATGGCTTTAACGATTTTGTTTAAAATTTGCAGCTAGGTATTGTGTTATTACAAATAACACTGTATACTTCTTTTTTTTTGTGTAAACACCCATTTATGGGTAATTTACAAATGATTGATTTTCAAAATTTTTAAATATTGTAAAAATGGTTGATTCAAAATGAGCAGCCTATCTGGTAAACATTTTAGAATACACATAACTGTATCTATTTATTCTTCATATACTAATTTATTTAACAATAGTTTACTGACGACTCATTTTTTAAAAATTTGATTTTTACTTTCTCATATTAAGAGAAAGTATTGTAAACATGAAAATTGTAGGCCTTGAGATTATAATAAATCTTTACGTTTTATGTGTGTCCGAACTCAGCCCAAATAAAATCAAAGTGAATTTTACCACTCTGTTTGTCCCTTACCACGGGCCCAAAACGTTTTGATGGATTTTTTTCAAACTTGATATTTAGAATTTATCGGGCTATATCTTGTTGTTATTTTTATTTTGACCTTAGCCATCAAATTAATGGTAGTTTACTAATAAGTCATTTTTGATTAAATATTTTTTGGAAATTTCTCTAAGAATAATTGTGTTTAAAATGGATATATAGAAGCGGTTGAGCTCCTAAAAAATACTGTATACTTGGTTTTTGGGTAAAAACTTGTTTATTATTATTATTATTAGCACCGCGTTAAAAACCTGTTAAAGGGCAGTTTAACGTTGACTTTTTTAAATTTGAATGTTTAAAAAAATGTCTCTAGCTATTTGGGTCAAAATTGGTATCTGTTAAGTTTCTTACAGTATAAATAGTTATATATATATATATATATAATTTCATAGTAGTTTACTGATCACTGATTTTTGTAAAACTTGAATCTTTTTGAAAATGGTTCTAACAATTTTGTTAAAAATTGATATTGAGGGAAGATTTTACTTGCTCAATAATGATGTGTTATTATTTCTCCAAATTAAATTAATTTTAAGCGTGGTTTACTTACGCGAAATTATAGAAAATTTTAAATATTTTAAAATTGACTTTGAATATGAGTTCAAAATAGATATCTGGGAATAACTTTTCATGGTGAATAAGAAAACAGATTTTATTCTCACAAATTAAAAATAATGTTATGGTTGTTTACAGATACCCCATTTTAGAAAATTAGAAATTTATTAAAAATATTAATGAGCAATTTAGTCAAAATGAATATATAAAGATTGTTTATTCTGATTAACAATATGATTTTTTGCTTGTACGAGGAAACTTACTTAGGGGTAGTTTAATGAAAACCTATTTTTCAACATTTTCTTTGAAGCTATAATATCCAATTCAATAAAGTTGGTGCGAGTGAGTCATACAACTTTTTTCATAAAACTTTTATAACATAAATAAGGATACATATAATATACCGTTTGACGTATATGTTTATGTGTATATACATTAAACGTATATACTTTTTTTTTATAAGTAGTTCATTCACAGAGATTTTCTATAATTAAAATCTCTGCCTTTCTGGAACAAACACTTGAGCATTTAGTTGTTTTTTTTGTGAGTAAATAGCACAAACGTATTGCAAATTTATGTAGACGTCCTTGAGCTCATAATGATTAATTATGTATATGTGCAATCAACAACGAGAGTTCATTCTCGTCTTGTCTAACTTTCAGGTCAGTGTTCAAATCCTAGCCGTGTGTACGATAACTAAATCAACTCCTACGTTACTCCAACCAAAAGCGGGTACACTTCCTCTGAATTCTTCATACCTACTTCATTGTTGTAAATATTTATAAATATAACAAATGTACGTACAATATGAATTAAAAATCTTCAACTTTCATACAAGCTCCAAACCAAAACCTTTCACATCACTTTAATGACCACTATTTTTTACTTTCCTTTTATTTTTGATTTATTTAATTTGGAAACTATATATGAGAAAGAGAGACTGGGTGTCAGTTCTTATTTGACTCCAAAAGAGCGCCATCTTGTTATTAAAGAGAGCTTTGCTCTGGGCTAGTGACAGCTTTAGTCCTCACATTGAGACAGCTTTAATTAGGCTGACGAGCTTAATGCTACGCTTGGGCTCATATCATCACGGAAAAGTGAATTATTTAGAAATATAAACCTAAAAGGAACAACCCCCTGTTAGAATGTTTATTAAAGGCGTCACTCTCGAGGAAGACTTGACTGCTGGTATGAAGAAGAAGGTCAAGGTGGTTTTTTTTTTTTACTAAATCGATTAAGCCCTTTTCCCTTCATGAAAAATCAGGTGCAATTTCTTTAATTTCTACCTTTCTTAAACCCATCTCATTTACACAGTTATCTGAAAAGCTCAGACGAATAGTAATAAGCGGTTCACACCTAAATATTAAAAAAAATCCATTTTGGTGTTTGAGACAGCAATAAAGAGCTTAAAAAATTTGTGGGAAGAAAAGATTAATAAAATAAGAAATAAAATAAATAAATTTAAACAATACATAGCCTACTGCTTTTTATAACCAATGAAAGATTTGGTGCAATTTACTCACTACTGTATTTTATATATATATATCTTTGTTTCTTTTATATAAAAGCCATCATGTTATTTTATGCCATTATACTTTTTTTGTCTTGCATCGTTCTTAATGGAGATATACTTTCTTGACTTTGGTTCTTAATTCAAAATAATTGGACCCGATAGCTATACAATGGCGAGCTACATTCCCAAACAATGCTGGTGCCATCATTCGATATGAACAACATTTTCAACCATTTACATACTCACAGAAAAGAACAATGGCGCTATATTTATGTAATCCATTTAGTTCTGCTCCTTTTAACAGAGACAAAGAAGTTGGTATTTACATCACTAGAAATAATCATGACGAATATGTAATACCGCCAAACAGTTAGATGTGATCCCCTCAAAACGCAGTTCGGGTTTGAGCTTCTAACAAATATTGTCTGCTGTTGCAAACATTATCTCAGTGGGAAGATCTTATATTTAACCATCTAGGGATCTTCGGTTAGATTCCCGCGAAAAATGTATGCTTGGGAAATTGGGTTTGTTTACTTTTATACGAGTGATAAATTAAAGGTCTGGTGTATTGTGGCTGTGTTTGTCCTAAGATTAAATTAAGATAAGATGATCACGGACCCATCCATGGCATACTTTTTTGGATTTTAGTTTTGTTTTAAGGTGGTATGAAAGGGAGCGCGAGCTAAGGTGAGTATCTTTTCAGTTTTTATTACAAACTTTTTGTCTAAAATATATAAAATATTGATCCAGTAGATACGTTTAGTTTAATTTTTTGAACATAGTAATCTCAAGATTTCTTGAACAGTTGTCATGAATATAATGGCATTTGATGAGAAACCTTTCAAATACAAATAAATAATATTTAATAATATTTAGCACCACGTCTTACTACCCGTTCGGGTTATACGCTTTAAGTACTAATTATTCTAATGGATTAGGACTTGGGAAGGTTGAATTAGAGGAAGTGAACCCGCATTTGCGTGTAGGGAGAGTGGAAAACCATTTAGGAAAAACCCCTCCCAGTTCACCCGACCGAGATTCGAACCTCGATCTCCCCGTCCTCAGCAGTCGCGCTTCAACACGACAAGCGCGTTAGCCAACTACGCCACCGAGGCGGGTTAAATATAAATAAAAACTTCTGGTAAAATTTTAAGGTGTTCAGGACCAATCAATATTCAATATTGTTGAGTTTAACATTTTCTTAAAATTAAACTAAATGTTTTTGCTATAAAAAAAACTATTGAAACTCGTGAACCCTTTCATTTCACCTTAAATATGTCAATTAGTTGTTTTTTTTAATGTAGGTAGCTCAAATATAGATAAACATACATATTTTGTAGCCTTTATATTAGTTATTTTCTTCTGATTACCAAATCCTTCCTTCACCTCTGACAAGACGTGTATTTATCACAACTTGTGAATGTGGGGAGTGCCAGGCCTCCACCGTGGTTCGGATCCCACGTTAAACTGTAGGTCCTCCAATTCATCTCACTTTCACCCTATCATTACACATTAGTGTAAATGCGTATAACCTCGAACGGATAGTAATAATAATAATAATAATAATAATAATAATAATAATAATAAGTTATTTTCTCACGGTACATGAAAATGCTCATGTAAATATGCACGTCATACTATTGATTATTTCTGGTTCACCCGCTTTAGTGGACGAATGGTCTAAGAGGTCACTCTTGTGTTAGACTAGCCTGCTGGAAACGGGAGTGTCGGGGTTCAAACCCCGGTCAAGTCTATTTAGGGTGGTTTTTCCTAAAAGGGTTCCTCTCTCACTCTCCTTCCATGCAAATGTGGGTTGATAAACTATAAAATTCTTCCTTTCTCATCTCAACCCCATTAGCGTAATTATTATGTATGCGTATAACCTGAACAGGTAGTACGACGGGGGGATAAAAAATCTGGTTCCTCTTCTTTACGTGCATTAAAATTTCTAAAAGTAGTTTTGTTGCTTCATTGGAATTAGTAACAACTTACACAAACAAATCTAAGGGGAATGAGTAAAGGGGTTGGATATAAGGTGGAATGCACCAACACTCGTGTGGATAGGAGATGAACGCCTACGGATGTAAAACAACTCAATCCCAGTGCCAACTGTCAGGATCGAACCTCAGCCTCTCGAGTCTAAGGCAGCGTCTGTTAATCTTGATAGTGACCCAGAGTGGAGTGTCCGTTAC
Source organism: Timema douglasi (assembly GCA_901482245.1). NCBI lineage: Eukaryota > Metazoa > Arthropoda > Insecta > Phasmatodea > Timematidae > Timema > Timema douglasi. The sequence continues at coordinate 384,329 of CABEEJ010000135.1, forward strand.
TTTCATCAGCACTTTCTCTCCCTCTCCACCTGTATAGTTCACCGAGCTGGCACAGAGGCAGAGTCTCTGTCCAGGGGGCTCTGGTTGGATACCAGGCTAGGCATAATATAGCTTAGTAGAGTCCAATTTTCATAAGAATGGAGTTATCTGACATTTAGAAAAGCTACCAGATCTACTTGCACGGATTCATACGTCAGATCATATGATCTGTAGCTTTCAATTTTGATAGTCACTATGATTAGCTATCAAATAAAATCTAAAAGTAAAGTGAAATCAATGTTGATAACAAAGAAGTTTGCACTTCTAACAGGTCCTATATATGAAAATAGAATTTAAACTGTGTACAGGTAGTTTTTTGTGCTGTGGTCAAGAGTTGTGATCTTTAGAGGCTGGTTTGAGAAGTGTGTGTTAATGAGATCTGCATTTATCAGATGCACATAAACTATCTATTTACAAAATATAATTTCGTGTAGCCCTGAATTAGGATATAGGCCATCCCTACAAGGTTCTTTATTTTACCATTTTTAACTATATGTATATATTACAAATGTGTATATTACGGTTAATTCAAAGCCCCTTTGATAAGATACAATGATACTTATATGTGAAAAATTTGTCTGAAAGGAGATTCGAATTCTGCTCGCTAGACTCAATTCTCACTGCTATATCAACTGAAATATTAAGGTTATTTTGAGCAAGTTTTTGAATATTATATAAATATTTCTAGTCATAGATCCATGCAAATGTTATAAAATGATTGCGATTTTATTTTTTACGCTTAATATTTAAAAAAAATCTTTGTAACGAAGATAGTGACACTTGCCCAAAATATTATTTTGACAATTTCAGAAAGACATGTTAAACGTAACGTGTCATAAAACTCTCAGCAAGGTCATTCAGTGAGTTAGACAAGGAAACAAGATAAAGATGACAACTTTTTTTAAATATATTTTTATTACAATGTACCAACGCTTATCATCACCTATTCTTTCCTAAATCAACATTTTTGAATACTGTTAGGTATCTTGTTGGCTCTGAATACAAAGAGTGGGGCTCAGATCTTTAGCTAGCTGCACTACGATTTGTTTTCTATCTTCACTGCAGTCAAACACTGGTACATATCACTAACGTTTATTCTCCTAAGCCCTTTCCCTTGGATTAAATATTTTTATTTTAGTTAGTAAGTTGAGCATTGATGAAACCCTCTGTTCAGATAATGTACCTTAAATCACTCAATCTATTTCCTATTTAGGTTAGATTGCTTAAAAATATTTCAATTACTGCAGTAAGAAGGCTTTATTAGCTCCTAGTTTATAATTGTAATTTGTAGTTATTATAAGTTTAGTATGTACTATAGTTAGTTTTAATTACCTTATACATGGAAACAGAAAGAAATATCCTTGATATTAAAAGAAAAAAGATTTAAATAGATATTATTGGTTTTGCATCCTTTTAAGTTAAATACATTTTATTTCATAACAAAATGTAAACCCTGACAATGGAATATATTTAGTCGATGTAATCATGTATATTCAAATATACTCAGTATAACCCAGCATTTGCACAGCAGTGGATCAAGAACCAATTATTCACTGTGTATACGCCCATTTCATGTCCCCAATTAGTAGATTTTCAAACTTGATTTCTGAAGTTTTTAGGTTAAGTATGCCCAAATTAAGCAAGTTACTAAACAAAATACATGTTTTAAACATCACATGGTAAGTCCCAAAATAAACAAACTAGTGTCTACACTTCCAATTAGTAATCATTGAAGCTGACCTGGTATGTTGTTGATACTTCCGGTTTCTTGAGTATCTTCAATTGGTTTTATTAAGCAGAAATTGCACACGTGCTATCTTAAGAACAACCACTCACACACTGTTCACTTACTAACGTATTTCTAGTGGATAATATATAGACCTAAAAGTAAAAGAAACGATAAAACTCTGACTCATTCAATACTCAAATTTTCTCAGAATATACGAACATCCGACAGAAGAATAACGATTCGAAACGCACACTTTTAATATTAGAAACTTTTTTAAAATTAGCTTCTATTTTTTTTTTAGTGCGCCTGCATGTTGTCTTTTGTCGGATTGGTGGTGGTGGATGGAAGTGGAAGAGTGGGGTGCTATTGTTGGATGTCGAATGAGGTTTCAGATACCTTCTCCTTCCATTATTTAACATTTCCCCTCTTTCAAACGGAACTGTGTGTACGGCGAATGAAACGTAATCACTCTCTCCGCTGACAAAGGCTACTCGGTCATTCTTGCAGAGGTCATGGTGGCGCATGCGTAGTTCAATACCGATCATATGGAAGACGTTGAAGTGAGATTGCATTACGATGGTAGGTAAAATAATTACTAAGACTCCTTTAATATATCAATACGTCAAATCATATGATCGGCAGCTGTCTCTTTCAAATGATAAATAGCCTGCTTCGGTGTCCGTATGGTCTAAGGCGTTACTTTCGCAATAGACTAGACTGCCGATGACAAAGAGATTGGGGTTCTAATTCCGGTTGGATGAACTTAGAGAATAGAGATTTTTTTTTCCTTAATGGTTTTCCCCTTTCCCTAAGGGCAAATGCTAATATAGTTCCTTTAAATTCAAACATCTTCGTCCCTAAAACATTAGCGTAATTAGTACATATGCGAATAGGGTAGTAAGACGTGGTGCTGAAAAAACAGAAAAATAAATACTTTTTTTAAAATTGAAAAATTACACTTTGACACGGGAATCGAAACCGGGACCTGTGGCTTAGTACGTCAATACTCTTACAACTGAGCTATATATGAGTCATCCCGTGCCTGGGATCATTCTTCACTCATATTTTAAAGAAATTCAACTCAATTTAAAACTTATTATATTATATCTAGATGTGGTTGTAACCGTACTTAACGATAATAGCTTGGATATATAATATGTGCAGTCATACAGTAGTGATTGTGTTATTGGCAGGATAAAGCCCTTCCGAGTAAAAGTTGGATGTGTTAGCTGATAGCTCGCGATCTTAATTGAGCTTGATTGATCACCATATCTGAAGATTTTCGCACGTCCCTCACAGACTATGTCTTAAAATAGGAGTGAAAACTGACCCTGGCACGTGATGACTCCTGGATAGCTCAGTGGTAAGAGCATTGGTGTTCTAAACCAAAGGTCCCGGCCTCTTTTCCAGAGTCTAAGTGTAATTTTTCAATTGAAATAATATATAATCTAGATTCTGCTATAAACGTACTTAACTATAATTAATATGTATATTTAATACATTCAAAAAATAATCAAGTTTATTTTTCGATGTTGAGTGCAAAATAATCTGTTTGCAGGACCGTCTCGTGGGTTTTTGTCAGGGCAAACAAGGCTTGGTGAGACTGTACTAGTAAATGGTTACTTTGCATTACACTCAATATCAATTTGGCCAATCACCCGATTCTGTGGCCACGTGTTCTAAAGCACTAATCTCGTGTTGGGCTAGACTGCCGAAGACGGGGAGATCAAGGTTTCGATCCCGGTTGAGTGCACTGAGTGTGGTTTTCTTAAATGGTTTTCCACTCTCCTTCCATGCAAATTCGGGTGCACTTCCTCTCAATTAAATATTATTATTAGCACTGCGTCCTTCTACCCGTTCGGGTTATACGCACTTACGCTAATGTGTAAAGGTAGGGTGAGTGTGAGATGAAATGGAGGACCTACAGCTTAACGTGGGATCCAAACCACGGTGGAGGCTTGGCATTCCACACGTTCACAAGTTGTGATTAATACAAATCTTGTCAAAGGTGAAGGAAGGGTTTGACAATCAGATAAATCTGTGCTGGGACCAGGGATTGAGGCCCGGAACCCCAGCACAGAAGTCCGACCCCTTACCCTTAGACCGCCAGGTCACCCTAAACCTTACTAATTCCTAAACCATTAGTGTAATCAGTACATAGACGTACAACCCGAAAGTATAGTATGACGTGGTGCTTAAAAAATAATTGGTCAACTACACACAAAAGAATGTAATGAGCGAATTATTTGCTCTAAATGTAGAGTTCAAAACTGAATGGAAGGAAACAATTTACTATTAAAGTTCCATCAAGGCTTATTTTTGTCTTGACAACAAACAAACGAACCACCCTGGTATTGTACTATCTAAATTTGTTTTCCTACAGCGATTACACTGTACGTGTTCACACGGTGACGTAACAATACTCCAGCTTCAATGTTAGAATTATTTTATTGTGCCTCACCGTGAAGAAAAAGTGTATTTATATCGCACCTGGATTCAAAACCAAATCTTTCAGTAGTTGTTGGGCATTGTCTAATTAAGACGTGGTTTGTGGGTAGTAGCCAAAGCAAACAATACTTAATGAGACTATTATTATTATTATTATTATTAGCACCGCGTCTTACTACCCGTTCGGGTTATACGCACTTACGCTAATGTGTAATGGTAGGGTGATTGTGAGATGAAATGGAGGACCTACAGTTTAACGTGGAATCCGAACCACGGTGGAGGCCTGGCATTCCCCACATTCACAAGATGTCTTGTCAGAGGTGAAGGAAGGGTTTGGTAATCAGATAAATCTATGCCGCGACCAAGGATCGAACCCCGGCCGCCAGCACAGAAGTCCGACACCTAACCCCTAGACCGCCAGGTCACTAATGAGACTATTTTGTTTCCTACCATTCAGTATTTAACTTGCTCTTTAAACAAAAAAAACGTTTACTAGCTCATTGTTGTATTATTGGTCAAATGGATAGTGAGGAGGAGGGGACAGCCGTGTCAAACCTTACTTGCCCTGACAACAATCCCCAAGCCGCTTCTTAATATAAAGAACATTTTCATGGCAAAGGTTAAGATACAATAATTATCAGCAGTTTTATTCTGTGAGCAAATGGCATTGGGGTCTGTGTGGACGAGGATTAAATCTCAATTTTATCTAGGCTGGACGGTAAAGTCCAGGTTCGAGTCTCGGTCGAATATACTTTGGGTGTTTATTCTTTATTTATTTACCAATCTTCCTCCAGGCAAATGCTGGTATATTTCCTCTAAATTCTACCCTCCTAATTACTTATTAGTGTAGCTCAATCCGTTTATCCTGGACTAGTACTAAGACGCGGTAAAAAAAAACACTAAAAATATGACCACGGATCAACTAGTGAGCTCACATTCGAAGAATCCGTTTACGTAACGAACCTTTCTCTCTCGTAATGGAATCTAAGAAGATGGCCGGTGTTGTAACTAGTTCTCGAACCAGATCTTGCAGGATCCCTTTTATCGCAGGTTTTTCTCGCACTTTGAGCAACTGCATTCGAGTGGCTTGACTCTTACGTTTGGTATTCCCCGGTACAGTCGACCCACAACACTTTTTATCCAACCACTTTCACTGATGAACAGAGAGCTCTGCGGTCGGGAAATACTTGGATGTACACAAACATCAACAACTTTTCATTGTGATTCGCCGAGAAAACAATAGCCGTGATACGTTGTCAAATGATGATAAACTGATTAGAGCGCCATGGTATGAATGTCTTAGGCAAGGCCATAGTCGGGGGGAGGGGGGGTCAAAACCCCCCAAAATTGTATGAACAAAAGATATATGGCTTTATTTATGGTTCAAACAATATCAAAATTAAGGTACAAGTACAAATTAGGGAGCTGTGTTACCATAAAAAGCATTTCAGAATGCTTCTAGTGGTGCTAAATATTTATAATTTTTACTATCCATCAGCAGTTATGATTTTATATTGCCATAAAAAAAAATCAGATAGCTTCTAGAGGTGTTTAATATTAATAATTTTTTCTATCCATAAGCAGTTATGATTTTATATCGCCATAAAAAAATTATTCAGATAGCTTCTAGAGGTGATAATATCTATAATTTTTTCTAGACTCCAGCAATTGGGGGATGCGCCCACCAAACCAACCCCTGGAATTATTGGCTGGCTACGGCCTTGGTTTTAGGGAACCTTATAAAAATGAATTGAATTTGTATCGTTTTTTACAGAACATTATAAAATAAATGTCTATAGTCAGATCCACAGAGTAGCAATACTTTGGAGAGCATTATAAAAATAAATTATAGCCTTATCACCCGTTTGGATAAAATTATTAAAATAAATTAATGGTAGATTCTTACTAAGAAGTAATATTTATAATATATTTAGCACATCTACGTTAAACGAGGTGTTAAGTGACAGAAGAAGGCTATTTATTGCCAACTTTGGCTGGAAGTATTATTAGAATCGTTTGTTAACACCTGTTATTGATAATATAGTATTACTAAGCAAATAATAATGTCTTGATAGGTTGGAATTATTCACCTTCAATCCATGTTTACAATAACTAACCTTCTACAAGTGTCACTTATTTATATTCCTATCGCAAATGAGCCTAAAAATAAGGACCTAACAACTAATATATACAGTTCACCATAAGACAAACCTTGTAAAATAGCTATTATAATAGCCAACATTGTTGGTCCATTTATTTATCCTTCAGCTGTCAATATTGATAATATTTATGATAAATAAATGGTACGACATAATCGTAAAAACATTCTTATATTGTGTATTTATAATAATTTAGCACCACGTCTTACTACCCGTTCGGCTTATACGCTTAAATAATAATTACGCTAATAGGTTAAGAATTGGGAAGGTTTAATTTAGAGAAATTGAACCCGCTTTGCGTGGAAGGAGAGTGGAAAGCCATTTAGGAAAAGCCACCCCCAGTTCACCCAAGCGAGATTCGAACCTCGATCTCCCCGTCCTTGGCAGTCTAGCTCAACATAAAACCAGTGCGTTGGCTAACTACGCCACCGAGACAGGTGTGTATTTAAAGTTTCGAACACACTTTTCAAATTAAAGGTTTTAGTAAACTATTCTTTAGTAAATTTTCTCATAAAAACAAATACATTGTCATAATATTCACAATTTACATATAAAATATAGATCAAATTGTTCAAATATTTTAACATATCTCAAAGTTCCAAAAATAAGTTATTCATAAACGACCTAAAAATTACTTGTAGTTTGTAAATAAAAAAAAATCTTACTTATTTTAATAAACTATTAACAGATGCCAATTTTTAATTCCATCTTAAAGGCAAATTTTGAAAAATGTATTTTTTTCTAACTAGTCTTAAATTTACTTATTTAAAAAAACAATTATACATAATTATTGATCATGTAAAATAGTCCCCTGATACGAAGTTTGAACAAAATCGTTAGAGCTACTTGAAACAAAAATAATCAAATTTTACTAAACTTAGTTATCAGTAAACTAACCTTATACGAAAGTTTACCTTAAAAAAAAGTATGCAGTGCTATTTGTCATATCAAACACTCCCAAAATAACTTTTTTTAAATAAATCGTTAGAGCCATTTTTAAATAGTTCATATTTTTGAAAAATCAACCATCAATAAACTACCCATAAATTTGTCTACCCCAAAACCAGGTATAAAGTATTATTTGTAATATCAAACATATCCACAATAACCAATTAGGGCCAAATTGCTACAGCCATTTTTTAAATATTTTGAGTTCGCATAAATGTATCATCAATAAACTACCCCTCAATGATTTTTTGTACAAAAACCATAATACATTGCTATTTGTAATGTCATAAACGTACTGATCTGCATTTTAAGCAAAATTGCTACAGCTATTTTCTAAAAATTTGTAATTAAAAGAAAATCACTCATCAGTAAACTACTCTTAATTAGAGGCCTAGGATCTTGATATGAGAAAGTAAAACTTGACGGCTATAGAACACAATGCTTGGCTTATGAATTAACGAAATTGGTTTTTGTAACTTATGAACTTCCAGCTACCTGCTACACTCTGCAGTGACGTAGCTAGCTAACGCACTAGTTTCTTGTTGAGCTAGACTGCTGAGGACGGGGAGATCGAGGTTCTAATCTCGCTCGGGTGAACTGGGGTTGTTTTTTCTTAAATAGTTTTCCAATCCCCTCCACGAAAATGCGGGTTCACTTCCTCTATATTCATCCTTTCCCATTGATACCCTATTAGCATAATTATTACTTAAGCGTATAACCCAAACGAGAAGTAAGAGCCGGTACTAAATAAACAAAATATCCTGCTTCGGTGGGCATCACTCTAGCAATAGACTGGACTGTCAATGATAGGATGTTGGGGTTCAAATCTTGTCCAGGTGTACTAGGATGGCTAGTCCTAAATAGTTTTCCACACTCCCTCCACGCCAAAATAGGGCTACAAGTCCTCTATATTCAAACATAATTCTTATTAACACATTAGTGTAACTAGAAGTACAAATTCGCAGGCCTATCAACGGGACGGGTGGTGAGATGTGGTGACAAAAACACAACTTTGGGATCTTCATATGGTGATACAACTATAGTCTAACAGTAAACAAAAAACACTACAATTTTTAAACAGCTTTTGCAATAACGTGCCAGTTTTAAATATGAATGTAAAAAAAATTGCCTTTTAAATAAAGATTAGTTTGGTGTAACAATACACACTCAATTCTTCTTATACTTGAGAAATCTTAAATGAAAAACGTTACTGAAACCAACATGTAGACGACCTTGAAAGGCATATTTTTTTTTTAAATAAAGGTGTCCACATTACTAAATGAAGCGGGAAAGTAGACTCATGATACAATAATTGAAGGGAATGACATCAAACTAGGTCTAGGCGCACGACTTAAGTGGTGTTTTGTTTTTGTACTCTCCAACACGTCGTGTTACTTCATGAAGATATTTTTTTATTAAGAACGTTTCTTCATTAGGAGTTCTTGACACCTTCACTATGTTGAATTGATGAAGTGGTGTCTATTTAGTAATTATGTATTTTAAGTTGTGTAAATACACAATGATAAGTGTTCTTTTAAATTATGTAAGCTATTCTAATAAGCTATTTTTTAAATTCCCTTCAGATTGCGAAGACAATAATGTTGACAGAACGCATCGCAATACTTGCCCAATAATTTTTTGCAACCATTCTTCTCACATGTAAATGTATTTCTCCTTTTGATTAGTTGTTTATGATTAATGTTTTGAAATAAATATATTTTAATTGACGTGTTCTCCCGTCCCCTCACCCCACCGCATCTTACTACCCGTCCAGGCCATCAGCTTTCAAATACTCTAACGGGGTCGGGATGAGAAAGGTAAAATTTATAGGAAATCGACACGCATTTGCGTTTAGGAAGAGTGGAAAATTAGTAGGAAAAAACCGCTCCAGAACCCCTGGCTGGGAATATAACTTCTCCATTTTCATCCCGAGAACAACAAATGAGATTAGGCTTGTATTCAGTCTGCATAGATACCAATGCTTATTTTGGTAAACTAACTTTATTAAAACATCACTTTAAGCTAAATAAAGTATATAAAAAAATACACTTTTAAGTTTTGTTTATAATTAGTAGATTCAAAATAATGGGAATTTAATTGCCTAGTCAATAGGTGCAGATGAGTATGTTCTTTAAAGGCAGTGCACCCACACTAGAATATAAATATGAGAGAGAAAATCACCTTGTCTGGATTAAAACCTCGCTCGTCAATAGTGGTAAAGTGCAATGTGATACTGATGTTTTGAATAACTGTTCCCCCCTCTAAGCTGGTAAAAGTGATTTTAGATTATTCCTAAAATTGGTGATATTTAAAATTAGCTCGAATTTTCCTTATGCTTATCAAATAAGAATAGCATGTCGCACGGATTAAGAATTAAAACTAGAATACACACATTTAGATGCTTAAAGTCTGCTCACAATAACGTGTTTTTTTTTAAGCATAGCGTCCTACTTTCTGTTCAGGCTATACACGTATATGATAATTACTATAATGGGCTAGGGATGAGGAAGGAAGAGTGTTAGAGGTAATCTACCCGCATTTGCGTGTAAAGAGAGTGGGAAACCATTTATAAAAAGCTACCTCAGTAGACCCGACCGAGATTCAGGCCCCGATCTTCCCGTCTCCAGCAGACCAATGTATTTTATTCAAGATGGAAATGTACATAAAACTAGTTACCATATTTATAAGCCTGAACTTGAAGTGATGTTAATTGGCTTCTCTCGACAAAGTGGCAGTAAAAAGTTTGAGAGGGAAACTATAACCTAACATACTTTCTTGTAGCGGCCTTTTGAACTGTCAAAAAAAAAAACACGTGTTAACATAAACTAAGTGTACAAACAATTTTGAAAACCCAGATCTTGGTAGAATTATTTGTTATAAATAATTTGGGTAAAGTTGTTTTTATATTTATCACGAGACTCAGGTTCTAGTTAACATTGCATAGCTATATGCTAATTTATTTCTTATGGTGTCATATTTACATGTTTGTATATAAAGATTTGCTACTAACGACATTTCTATGAGCTTAGTCTCGTAGTTGGATTAAATTACAAAACTATTATATTTAATTACATAATATTATATTTAATATATAATATTATATAATTACGGTTATAGCCGCATTTAATATAATTTTATTTAAATTGAAAAATGACACATGGACATGGAAATTGAGCCCTGGACCTTTGTATTAGTACGCCAATGCGCTATCCAGGAATCATCCCATACCCAGGGTCGTTCTTTACTCATACGTTAAAGCAGCGTCTGTAATGGACGTGCAGAAATCATCAGCTACATTTGTGTGAATTTGGCTGCGTTTCCTGATATCTTATGGTATTAATTGATCACGCATGTGTAGCTGATGATTTCCGCACGTCCATCAGACCCTCTGCCTTAAAATATGAGTGAAGAATGAACCTGGGCACGGGACGATTCCTGGATAGATCAGTGGTAAGAGAATTTACGTACTAAGTCAAAGGTCCTGGGTTTGATTCCCGTGTCCAGGTGTAATTTTTCAATTTAAAGAATTAGTTTAATAGTGCCTAGTTAAATTGTGTTGGTATTAGGACTCATCTCATCACCCGACTCTAGGTTTTTAGGGTTTTTAATTGGGATGTTTAACATTCATCTCATAAACACTAGTACTATATCAACACACTATTTACAAAATAACTTATGGGTGTATAAGATAATTTTAAGTAATTTTTAAAATTGGTAGTTTTTTGTTAATTAATATTAGTAACGTGTTTTACTACCCGTTCGGGTTATACACACTTACGCTAATGTGTAATGGTAGGGTGATTGTGAGATGAAATTGAGGACCTACAGCTTAACGTGGAATTCGAACCACGGTGGAGGCCTGGCATTCCCCACATTCACAAGTTGTGATTAATACACTAGTTTTTTTGTTGAAAAATAATTTGTTCTGTGGTTTTGTTCTAAAATAAACTTTGTTGGTAACCTTCTCTGATATTTGCACTGTTATATTAAAAATACGAGCTTGTTAGTTGAAATTTGAATGATTAATTAGTAAAATCTCGATTAATCTCAATAAAAACTTTAAAGTCGTTTTCATAACAATGAAAATATTTTCAACAATATTTTTTTTTCAAACCAAAGTTTTTCAATCACTAAAGAATGAACATTTATTATTGGACAAAAATACAATGTTAAAAACAATAGACTATTATTCAAGTCTCACTCATCCAGTATGACCTTAAACTATAACAGTTCACCTGATACCAACCATAGTACTTAGATTTTTACTAAATAAATAACAGGACAAGCCTGTTTACAAATGAAGGGTACAAGGGGAAAATGAGGAAAGTCACACTACACTCATTTTCCAGGACAACTTTGATATACAAAGAACCATTAGAACCCCAGCAAATAATATGTTTTATTTGATAAATTTAAAAAGGACAAATACCTCTTTTAACCATAATCCTACCCGCTTCTGTGGCCTCATGGTCTAACGCACTACTCTCGCAGTATACTAGACTGCAGATGACGGGGAGATCGGTGTTCGAATCTTGGTCGGGTGTACTGAGGGTGGTTTTTCCATAACGGTCTTCCACTCTTTCTCTCTCTTTCCACACAAATGCGGGTACACTTCCTGATAATATAACCTTCCTAATCCCTAAAATCAATAGCATAATTAGTACATAGCCTAAGCGTATAATCGGAACGGGTATTAATACATAGTTATAGGTAAAAACACACCATAATCTAAAGTCCATTAAAAAGGTCTCACGATTGTCTAAAAGATGGAAGCACTAACTAGATTTGAGTTAAAATGGTACCGCCTTTTTCCCATGCAAGCCTAATTTTCAGATATTATATGTATGTATAGAGTGACTCGAATACTCTTATGTGATTATTAAATTATAGAATTAAAATAATAGGTTAAAAAAGTCCTTATCTCTTGAAGAATGTGATAGTCATTTCAATCAATGAATAGCTACATTTGCTGTCATCACGTAATATTCATAATAATAATAATCTAGATGTGACTCTTGAGAGTAATGTTAATGTTGGCTACATTCGTATCAATGGTATGCGTAAGAGTTTCGAGAAGTCATTTTACAAAATGGTGGTCATAGGTTAGATAGCCGTTGTTTATAGAATGCTAATCACATATATTCATTATATATGCACCCCAACCAAGGAACATAAAAATTTTAGTGAACCTTTGTCCCCCCGAATGATACCTCCTCAGGATCATGGACTATTGGTCTTTCTTAATCTTCTAATAAGATTTGTCATCTGTGAGTCAATCTAGATACTGTTTAGAAGAGATTAATAATTATATTAATATATTACCTAATGGTGCGCCATATCTCCTAATACTTCACAATAGGCAGCTAAATAAACAACTGATCCATCTGTGAGACAATAAGGGTATTTATTATCTTGATAATATCAACAAAACTGTTTGGTGTCCTTATTTTCCTATAGCCCAGATGAGATTTAGTTAAATAAACCTTAGAGTTAAATTCATAAGGCTTAATTTTTTGAAATCTTTGGTATTAATATTTCCTAAACAACATACCATAAAGTGTATAGCCCGAATGGTTAGTAAGACGAGGTGCTAGCAAAAATCACAAGACTTAAGTCCCAAAGTTCTCTCAGCCACTCCAATTTCTTTTGTAGCAAGAATGTTATAGGTAAAAATTCCCCTACACTGTCTGCGAACGATTGGTTGTACAAGACTTGTAGTGGCATCAAGATAGTCTGGGGAAAAAACAAAACATTTTCTTAATAATTATAAAAATGTATGAAGTTGAACAATATGTAAACTTCAAAATATCCCATCTGTAAAACTAATGTGTATATAACTTTCATTAGAATGGGAAGAATAATTTGCATTACACATGCAGTGGATTATCCTGGGCTAAGTTCGTGTACAATTCTACCAACTGAAATAGTAAAACCAGCAACCCTTCTCGAAGTGACCTAATTCAAAGTGGAGAGCAAGGTGACGCGACAGAAAGCAATCGTCGTGTGTTGTTGTTTTTTTGTCAAATTGTGTCACAAAAACGAAGTGACAAAAAAGAAGCAAATATTATTCCATGATTTACTCTTCTAAGCTTATGAGGATTGAAAGGAAGTTCTTTGTTTGACATTTCACTAGATCAGTAAAGCTATTCGCACCCTCTCCACAGCACCAAGCATTAAGCCCCATTGTTCTAATTAATATATAATAATATTAATAGCATGGGTGTATGTAGTGCTCTGCTGAACGACTACACGATAAATGTACTAAGCAAATAACTGAATTACAAAAATGTAGTTCTCTAATGAATGAATTATTAAACTAGAAAAATGAATTTCTCCTTTCAGTGAAGGGAACCATTTTGAACTATTCATAATAGTGAAGAGTCGAAGTGGAAATATTAGTGTTGTTAAATGGGATTTCTATGTTATAAAAAATGTCGAATCGTCTAACTTCACAATGTATTTTTACAGCTGTTAATGAACCCAACATGGTCAAAATAAAATGTACTATTTATTTTATCAAGATTATTTTGGCCTCAAGATTAAGGCCAGTTGGGCTCTAAGGGTTCACGCCTTTCTTTCAACCAGAAATACAGTTTCATTAACTTTTTTCTTATTGTTATCAAATATTTAAAATAAAATTTAAATGTAATGGTCATATTACCATAGCGTCCCCTTCCATCCCAACTTTAGCTGTACCGCAGAGCAATCATGTAGTGAGTATTGACTATCATGACAGGAACTGCACGCCCCCCGTGATTGAGGGGTTGTAGAAAATGGCTATAGCTCTAGAGCAGTGGTTTATACATTTATTTTTGTTCGCAGATCACTATTTTTTGTGTGAGTCCCGGTAGCACATTGGGGCGCACTGAACGTGCAAGTTGGCTACGGAAGAGTCGGGCATGCGCTGAGAAACTTCTTTCAACTGAACAGGAAGTGAACCTGCTTCGGTGGCTGCATGGTCTAAGGCGTCATTCTCGTGTTGAACTAGACTGCGTATGACAGGGATATGGGGGTTCTGATTCTGGTTGGGTGTACTGACGGTGATTTTATTAAATGGTTTCCCACTCTCCCTCCACGCAAATGCGGGTACACGTCCTATAAAGTCAACCTTATTCATCCCTTCCTAACTGGCATAATCAGTACATATCCGTGTTGCCTAAACAGGTAGTAATACGCGGTGCTAAAAAAAACCTGAGGAAATGCGTTTAAGAAAGGACAAAATTCCCATTAATTGCTCAACTCTTTGATTTTATGATATTCAACTCTTTGAAATATAAATATATCAACGTTTTTGAACATTTTATCTTTTTTTAAAAAATGGTATTGAATGGAACCACTTTTAATTTATTCTTATCAACAATAACTTAACGTCGAGGAATTCACGGCACACCCTTTAAGAACCATTGCTCTAGACCTAGAGGGTTGTATTTATCCCTCAGAGAGAAGCTAAAATAAGTGTACTGTATTAATTGTTTTGCGCTCGTCCCTAATTATTATATACTTTCCGTTAAGCTTGAGGGAGGTCTTAGACCAAGCTAGCAAGTGATTAGGAAGTGAATGCGCTGGCATTATTCAATGTAGAGCCACTACATCTATTATAGAGAGGCTTGTGTTTTATTATCAAATTTAACGTACAGTCATAGACAAAATTGATTAACGCTTCCAAATAAAGGTCGCCGTAAAACAAAATAAAATGCAGCTCACACTAAGCTGTGTTGAAATGTAGAAGACTTTTAAGCCTTTGGTTAAAGAGAAAGCTAATTTTTAATTTTTGTTATGTATGTTAATAGCAACAGTTGCTCTCCTTGAAAATTCAACTATCTAAGATAAACACGGTAATAATAAAACAAATAATCGAAATAATCAATTTTCCTGAGCTTCTGGACCGATCACGTGGCTTATAACTAAACAGCATCCAACGGTGCAATTTGCGCTAGTAATTCAAATATTCCGAAATTAAGAAGAAACTATAATGTAAATTAGTAAGTTCAATACCAAAGGTTATTAAAGATTTAATCCAGTGTGACTTAACCTGTTTTTTTACTCGCGGGCCAATCCGCACAACGCAGTAAATATAGCGTACCGTACGCAAAATGATAGTAATGATAGTAACAAGTAACATTTTTATTTTTATTCCCTTAGGATCGGTATGAAAGTACAATATTATGAATGAATATACCAATATGATTAGTGAGATGACAAAGCCTTTGTTTGTGCCGCCAGTTTTTCGACATTAAGTCTTATTCTATTATTTATTAAAACACCCTTTGATAATGAATGGTCCGGAATAAAATAGCTGACCGACCGTGAGTTGGACCACACTGACTTAATCTTATGGTAACGTTTTGGGTGAGTAGTTAAAGGTAAATTAACCTGCATTAGCGAAGAGAGATTATGATAAAGTCAAAGTGATATATCACACGGGCAAACCACCCCCAGTGAGATTTGAATCTCGGCCTTCCTGTCACCGGTAATTCAGTCAAACACCTTAGCTTAGTTCATAGTGCATCTTCCTACTAAGCTAAGGGCCAAGGGTTTGATTCCCGGCATGGCCGAAAAATTTATCATTGGTGAAATGTGGGTTAAAACTTTCACATAGATAAGTTAACGGCCGGGGACTGGATGTTGTGTTTGTCCTAGTCCTAAGTTATATTATAAGACACGTGAAGCTACGACAGGCCTAGCAAGCCAGTAGTGGAAAAATATATGACTTGAATAAAAACTGGCCCAGGCCACAGGATGGAAACAATAATGGATATAAACATTTTATTTCTATATGATTCTAAATCTGTAGCACAACAGTAATTAAATAAATAGGCTTGATTTAAAATATGTTATCAGTAATTAATTCAAAACTGATTTGGAACTGTTTTAACTAATTATTATGAAAATTTAATAATTTTCAGATATAAATATTTAAAATAGGTTTACTGACAAACCAAACAAGGATAGACTGATGCTTTTGTCCACGTGCCCACCAGTGCGGATATTTAGTTTTATCGGACTCTGTTTTAATACTCAACTGTGTAGTTATGAGTAACAGCTATAAAGCAACAGGAATAAAATGGTAAATATTAAGGATTCACACCGGTATTCACTCGGTGAATAAAAAGGTAAACCACATCTAGGAATCAAGCTGTGTCGAACCCAGTGCCTTCGAATCATCGTGCATGCTAATGAGAGCCTCGATCTGTGTTCCAACTAAGATTAAATGTATCTGTTAAGCTGCCAGCTTGACCAAGTAACTGTTAAAATCGTCGGAATTTCTATAAACTCTACATAATAACATGTTCATAAAGTAATCAATTATCTTGCAATGAAAATAATCAATGTGAGGGTGAAGGTTTTAATGCGTAATAGTCGTAATAGTAATAGCAGTTGTAAACATTGATAATATTATTACTATTATTTAAATTACTACACTGTGAGAAATATGTTTTAATATTTTTATTACATGTATTTATTCATTTTATTACAAATTATTGAAATAAGAATCGATATGATATGATATATATTTGCACCTTTTGTGTTAACACCTATTTTATATTTTCAAGTGTGTTGAAGCGATTATTTACATAACGTCCACACTAGTAAGTATCTAATAAAAATAAATTAGAATTTTACAATTTTTTAATTAGAATTTTACAAAGTTACCTCATTAATTGTCTCAATATAAATTTTTTATTTTATTTCATCGAACGAAATGGTTTTTTTTACATACATACAAAATTGACACACGTAAATAGAATACAAATGTATGAAAACATATTTACAAAGAAGCTTGTCTTCACTTTATATATTTTTACTTCCAAAAAAAGGTCCATGTTGAGGTTATTATTCTTGCCCAATCAATATATCTTGACACATTTATCAAATATATGTTGCGAAATGTTTTATTTTTGTATGTATAAAGCCACATAGGACCCTCCCAAAACAAAATTATAAGTTATTATATTTTCATTACAATATTCTTTAAGATAAATCAAAATCATTAGGTGGATGTGTAACTAGGTTACCTATAAAGTGAGCTACATCTTTATACATTAATTAATACGTTAATACAATTACAGGAAATATTATTTTTAAAATTGCACTTTTTAATATTATGTAACTTATAATATTTATAGTAATATAAACGAAATACAAAGGTTTTCATTAGTCAATCACAAAAATATCAGTTGAGTTTGAGATACTAATACTATGACATGGCTGCGTGCACACTTTTAATTATTCAAATAAGACTTACCATGCAATATAAGTAGTCTTACTGAATCAATTGAGCAAAATCGTTTTCTCTTTCTCTTAAAACTTCCGGGATGGTTAATAAATTAGGTCAGTCGTCTTTGTCATGATAAGATTACAGGATGATACTTCAATATCGCTTGCATTTTTTATTGCGTTTAGATATTTGTTGTTAGTTCTCAGCGTATTAAAATCAAAATACACCCTGGAACTAATTTTCTTTAAAATGTCAGGAAATGTTAGCTCAAAGTCTACCTGACAGATTTTAGTATCGTAGATTTTGACAGCTATAGTGAGTGGTCAGCAAGGCATCTCAAAATATACTACTTTAAGTTGAAACCCTGTATTGTTAAATATAAAAAAAGTTTGCTCCATTTGTTTTTTGTTACTTAGGTGTAGCGAGGCATTATCAATAGTAGGCTACCAACAAACTATCACTGTGGAAACAGGAGGATAATATTCACTACGCATGTTAATATTTCCCTCGCCACAGTTGGTTGGACTATTAGGTTCTGTCCGTCTGACGTCACATCCTCTAAACCAAGAAACCAATAATATAATAACCTAGTCAAAAGTTATCGAAATTAAAAATAATCTTATTGTGTGTGTATTTTTTTACACTGACATCCAACTTTTCAGAAATGCTAGGATGTCATTATGCTGTGAAATAAAATATCTACAACTTAGAAATGAAAAAAAGTACTATTAATAAAACCGTAGATAACAATCATAACACATTAGGGTAATTCTTATTTCTTCACTTGGGTAACTGGGTCGCTGTGACGTAGGTAGACAAAACCTATCCCTAATGTTGATAAGTCTATATCTATTTCCACGGTGTTACAAAGTGGCTGTGATGCATTGCTTGCTGTATCTGTCCACTCCGACCCTGCTTGAAGTTGGGCCAGACGTCATTAGATAGCAGCACGAGCTCGGCAGGTCACGTGATGGTACCAAGGAACGTTATTGATATGGAGCAGCTACAGGTGGGAGGTACTGTCCAGAAGTCGCACCTGAAGATGAAGACGATGATGACGATGATGATGATGGTGATGATGAACCAGAAGATGACGAAGAACCGGAAAATAAGTTGCCGACAAGAGAAAGAACTGACCGAAAAACGGTGAATTTTACCTAGAAAAAATATATATATTTTTAACATCACGTAAATAGAACTTCAGCATCTGCTTTGAAAGAAATTATACATTTATTTAATTAATTATTAATTGAGAGCGTCAGGAATCTATTCCCGCTTTCAAGATAATGCTTAAATATGGTTTTGGTTATGTCTGTAAATATGTTGTTCTAAATTAAGTTAATTTAAACACGATTTAATTAAATAGTGTTGTTTTCATACATGCTTTTTAAATAGTTAAATGTAATAAAAATTTTTTTAATTGATCGCAGAGTCTTCGTATTCCTTCGGGCTGTACATAAAAATTACGCTTATATATAGGGTTGAAGAATGTATGAATTAAGAAGTAATGTTTCCGTATTTTCTTATAGGGAGACTGAGGAAAAAAATTAGGAAAAAACCTCCCACCAATACTCTCGACCAGGATTCGAATCCCGATATCCCCCATCACTGACAATCCAATCCAACACAAGAGTGATGCTGTAGACTATGCGACCACCGTTGCAGGTAATGCATTATAAATATATAAATTAGTAGATTAGTTCATGAATATAAGCTTTAATAATCTAGAGATACATTTTTTGGACATTTATTATTTCATTATCTTGACTATAGCCAAATATTTGAAACTATATATTATATTTAGATAAATATTGTATTATAAAAATAATCTATTTTGATTCAGCTCTTTTTTTTTTGCATGAGTGAACCAAATAGTATTATTTTTCAAGCACAAAACTATTTAAATATAAATGTACTTACTTGTAAGACCTGCGAAATGGAGTTCGTCAAGAGGGATATTGGGTTGAAACTGTTTTCCTCTCGGCTCTGTTTTATGAGGTCATCGTACTGAAAATTAACACATAACCCATATTATTTGAGCGTCAATCATTTGAAAAGTAATCCGTATACATGTACACATAATAACGCTATTTAGTGCGCATCAAATCTGAATCCAAATATTAGGTACCAACTTTTACTACGACTCGAAAATATATTTGCTCATCACAGGTCGAGTTCAGTGAAGAGGAAGAGGGTTAGGTATGTGGTGTTTAGTAGTATGTAGTCCGAGTGAGGCCTAAAATGCTGTCCACATCTGACAATGGCACTGACAATGATTGAGCAGTCTAGGGGTAATAAGTCTATTAAAATGTATAAGATTGAATAGAGTTAAAAGCTTTGTTATTTTTAGCACCGCGTCTTACTATCCGTTTAGGTTATATTCTTATATATTAATTACACTTATGCGTTAGGGAATAGGAAGGTTTAAATTAGAGGAAGAACACAAGTTCACTCACATTTGTGTGGAGGGAGAGTGGAAAACTATTTAAGAAAAACCACCCTCAGTGTACCCAAACGGAATCGAATCCCAATCTCCCCTTCCTCGGCAGTATAATCTATTGCTAGAGTAGCGCCTTAAGCCATGCGGGGACCGAATCAGATGAAATGCTATAATGATATTAAAAAGTATATAAACTTTCAACTTACTGTAGCTCCTTTGTAAGAAACTGACCCGCCAACACTGGCTCCACCACCCTAGAATAAACAAATAATTTATATAATTATTGTCAACTAAACATTAACATGATTGTGTTTATTTGTCAATTTAAAATTTGTTCCATGTTCACTTTCACAATTATTTCCCAAAGTTTCTGTCCTAAAGCTAGAAGATTCACGCATGGGCGATTGTAGCTATTTAAACGTTTATTGGTGGAGAGTAAAATTAAAATAACTTAGCAAATATGCTATAAAAATAATAATATTTATAATTTGTACTAAGCTGTCAAAAAATGTTATATTTCATGTGACGTTTGAATTACACTGCTTGGAGCCATTTCCGCAATGAACATAAAAATGTTCTAAATTATTGTTAAGCTTGAATCAGTTTTTTTGTCATTGCTATAATTGAGTGTTGTAATATAATATTCTAACCACATTATGATCTAATATTAAAGATAACAGTCTACTTAGAACGATTTTTAATAATATTATAACATAAAATAATAAATTATTGTATTCATGGCTAAAAACCAAGGACTGCATTTATATTATTTCAATGGGCTAAAATTTTTAATTAATTCGTCTAATTAAGCAAAAAAATAAGTTTGATCAAATATTTCTTGTTTATTTTTGTTTTAATTTATAATGTTCAATAAAATAATAATGAATTCAGTTTATCTCATCGCGTTTATATATCTTTAATGTACTAGCTAAAGAGACATACTATATTCAACCCAATACGGTTTGATTATTTATTGATAGTTGTGAAGACTTATTATTGTGAAAATTTAAAGTTGGTCTTACCCCACTGCTACTACCGAAGAGGCCACTCACTAAACTGAGAACATTTGAACCGCCGCCATCTTCTCCATCTCCGCCACCCTAGATAGAAAACAAAACAACTTTATTGATGACATTTAGAATTTAAAGGTTACACCAATAACCACTAGTTGATGTTCTCAAGTATGCCTAGCCTCTGCCTCTATCTATCCATCCATCCATCTATCTATCTATTTAACTTTCCCTCTCTCAGCTGTATCTGATCACTCGAATACTTACTCCACTGCTGCTACCTAAGAGTCCACTGAGCAAACTGAGAACGTTAGATCCACCTCCTGCCTCTCCGTCACCACCTCCCTGCAAACATTATCAGTCAGTGTTAGATTTTACTAGAACAATTTGAATAGTATACTATAATTATTGAGAGGTGTATCAAGTTGTTATTGAACCTTTCTGCGTTCCTTAACGATGGTACTGTTGAAGAAACAAAGCTATGTCTATTTGGAATACTCATTTGACAGTATAAATTGTGAAGACTCAAAATATCACTTTGTAATTGATGCACTATGTTAATATCCTTACATTAAGGGCCTTTAAGAACATTCATTTGATTAATTTAGAAGAGCCAACACTAACAAAATTTATATCTTAGATTTTAAAATTGAGACAATTTCTAAAAACAATGACGGCGGTAGAAGATTTTTGTTGGGGTAGTTTGCAGTTAAAAAGCTGGCACATAAACTAGACTTTACTTTTTATTTTCTACTCATAGCCCTTTTCAGGCATTTAGAACATAACAGGTGCAACCAACTCTCACAGATCTTTTAAACGTGATTTATATTTGTTATACCAAGGACAGTTTGAGTCCAGCTCAGCTAACCATTTAAGGACTATCACATTCAAACTATTTTTTATAAGATATGAAAATGATTATTTTCAAGATTTCTGAAATCGGTTATAGATTAATGCAGTTTTTCTCTCTGTGCCTTAGCACAACGGTAACTTGCGTTACATATTTTAAACGTTCAATAATAGCAAAACGTTACTAAAAAATACAAAAGAAAGTACTTACAATGATGTATTTCAACACAATAATATATAGAATGTGGAATATGAAAAAACATAATACGGTATATTTTATTTTGAGCTTAAGTTCTCAAAAGAGGAACTTGTTTTAGACTCACCCCACTGCTGCCACCTAGGAGGCCAGACAGAAGACTAAGGACGTTGGATCCTCCACCATCAGCTCCATCATCTCCACCACCCTTCAATAATTATATTACATCGCATTATTACACTTGCCAACATTTGCTAGCCGAGTCGCTAGGCTATGAAACTTACTGGGCCAAGCTCTTTGCCGCAATCCATGGAGAAATTAGCGTTTGTGTTTGAAATTGTATCCATGATTAAAAATTCATGTAATAGTTAAATGGTTTTTTCGTGTAATATTTTGTAGGTTAAATAAGATGTATTTATTTTACTTTTGAAATACCTTTATAATGTTTTGTTCAACTCGAATATAATAGAAATGGGAACATCACCAACAATGATGTTTGTATTAAGTTTTATAAATCATAACTGAACACTATATTTAATTTAATTAACGGCTTATCATATTGAACCAAAATAAAAATGAAAGAGTAATACAAGTTAAAAATTTCTAGGAATAGCCTAGAAGGCAAAGATTTCTAGTTAATGAACGTGTTTCTTCTGCTAAAATTCAATTCAATTCAATTTTTTTTAATGGGTTAACCGAGCATATATTGGCAAGTTTTTGCGTTGTTAAATCTTTATAATCAAATCACCACTAAGATTACAACTAAAATACTGTAGTTTGTTCACTATACATTGTAAGTCATTAATATTTATAATACATAATATACATTCATATCTGTAATAAATAATAGATATAATATTATAAAAATAATTATGTCTTTATTAGAATTATTTACACCACATTTCCTCATTTTAAGCATCTAACTTAATCAAATTAATGAGTGATATTTATATGCATTTGATATTTCCCAAATATACACATATATTTATATATATAGTTTTATATAACATAATAAATGGATAGGTATGCATTAAATGTTTAATCTATAGATAAGTTATCCTATCTCATATTTACCCCACTTAGTCCTCCTAAAATTGGAGCCAGCAGGCCCAGAATATCTGAACCACCCCCACCTTCTCCGTCAGCTCCGTCACCCTGTATAGTGAGTGGGTTAATGCAGTTTACAGTGTTAAACAAAATAGCTGTAGCAACTAAATTAATAGAATCACCTTTACAAGTATTTGTTAAAGCTAACCATCAAAGCACTAAATACCAGTGGTGTGGATCGGAGTATCGCTAGGGAATGCAGAGCTTGTTAAATTGTACCCATGATATGTTCTTGACAACTCGGTCCTTATTTTAATCAGTCATACATTTGCTCGGTTATACATTCCTCAAATAGGAACATAGTTTTGTTTATACCTGGCCAATCGTTGTTCTACTGAGAGGTACAGTTTAGATAAGATTTGCCTACCATAGCAAAAAGCCATGCCACACCATCGCTAGCTAAATTGTCATTAATAAGCATTATAAGTTTGGACGCCATATTAGCTTCAATTATACCCAAATAAACTTTGTTTAGTTTCTTCTGTTGGGAAGAATTCGACAATAGTAAATTAGTGCCGTAAGTATTCTATGAAAAACGTTGAAAACATTACAGTAAATTATATTCTTAAAAGGGTAACAACTATATTTAATGTTTTGAACAAAAATATTAGTTTAAAATAATATTTCATTCTAACTTTTTTCAACGGAAAATCCTCTACACTACGTATCTTTCAATTTATAAGATTCGAATAGTTAGTAAATTAATGTAATTGGTCAATGAAGCCTCAGTGATAAAATGATCTCATAATGACTCCGTCATTATTTCAGCCTGCCAGGTTGTATTTACCCCACTGAGTCCTCCCAAGAGTCCAGTGAGGGTACCAAGGATATCAGAACCTCCTCCTCCCCCGTCTTCATCATCTCCTCCACCCTGTATAGCATTGGTGTTAGTAGCTTAGTATTGGTAGCAGGATCAGGAAAGTTAGCAGGCTGGAATTAGCTCACAAGTGTATTAAAAAGTTAATCTTATTTTAAAAAGGAATTTTATAAACTAAACAAACTCTTTGGTGGCAATGAGAAGTGTGTTTCTTCCGCAATGTAGCCATTTGTCGTTCTTACAAGTAATTAGGGCACATTTAATTAAAATTCGCCTTTCTCTACAAGTTTCCACAGATTTGACGTGATGTTGTTACTCAATACCCATTCGGATGTTAGACTAATAGACTAGAGAAATGTCCCGAATAAATTAGTATAGTGGTAGTTCTTTCCCATTATATTAGGGTTTTTTTTTTTACCGGACATTGAACATTCTGCCGGTTATTAATACCCAGTACCTCTTAGCTACAGTGAAAAAACTTCCTCTTCCTCCTGCGAATCTTAATTTGTGATACACCAGTTATTGAAACTATCTCAACAGCGTTCATGACTAATGCACACACACAAAAAAAAACACCGCGTGTTACTACCCTATTGGGTTATACTACAATCTAATTCAATATAATAAATGGGAAGAATTAACTAAACCATTGCCATCTGCTATTACCATTTTAAATATGATCCAACCAATAAATCTATATTCTATTTTTGTCATTATAGCTGCATTTATTTACCCCGCTCAATCCTCCTAAAAGCGGGCCTAGTAGACCCAGGATATCCGAGCCCCCACCACCTTCTCCATCGTCTCCACCACCCTGTATGATGCAGCACACAATAGCAACACGGCACAGTTACAAATATTAGTATTGGCAGCAGTCATTACATTTGGAGCTCTGAATGTAGCTATACTAAAAACAAACATATCTAATTTACCTCGTTGTTTATACTAGCCTACAAAGGAGAAACAAACATCCTGATATAATAAAATGTATTTTAAACACTAAATATATACCCTATAAGGCTTTATTTTAAAATTAAGCCACGTAAGAATGTAAATATTTTGAAGTGAACCTATTTTAAATGTCATTCGACCAATTATAATGAAAATCTGTCCAATTAATTTACCACAAAGTAGCAAAACATAACCCCCATAATACAACAGGTAGGGAGTATTATTGGTACACCTAATTGATAAACTAATTACAACTACCCCACCGAGCCCACCCAGTAATCCCGTGAAGGTGCCAAGTATATCAGAACCACTCCGTCTTTATCGCTCATCATCGTCTTGCACATGTTCAGACAAGGTTAGTATTATTGGTGGAGTGTTAGAAGTAAGGACAGCACTAGTATCGCCACAGGCATTGCCAAGGGCCGTATAATGGATCATTTAGAAAGGAGGGAGTCAACCAACCAATTGGAAATATTTACTATAATTTTACGATAACATATCACTAATTCGCCTTTAGTGATGATAGATATACACAGTTTTGTTTGATAGGGTTGGAAAAAATATGATAAATCTATTGATCTCGGTGTTCCCTTCTTTATAACTTCCCATGACAGGTATATTAGGAAGTCAAGTCACGCCAACAAATGATTTGTAACAACCATTTGGATTTGAAATAGAATATCATGCCATCACTTTACAGTAAATATTATTTTGATTGATTCCCCAAATTGTTTTTTAATATTCTGGCAGCAAGATTATTAAATTGGCAAAATTGTATTTCATTATTCATTTTGTGTTTTCACGTTAATCTCAACCGCATGTTTTATTGAAAAATGTGGTACTTAGAAAGTATAACGACGTTGTTTTACCAATAATATATTATTTCAAACATCCCAACTAAGATAGCCGTTATGTACCCCCACTTCAGAATAAACCTGCTTTGACCTTTGGCTAGTAGTGATGCAAGTATTAAATATTCATGCTATGGTAAAAACATAATAAATTTTATCAAATTAGAAGCATTACTACACAAATAGCCAATTAGGGCTAAATAAAATAATTGCTGTACAACAATAAAACGGTATTAATATAGTTAGACAATGTTAGATACTTGTGAGTATACATTTAACCATATAAAACCCATAGAATTATAATATAGTAATGATTTTACTCTCAAGGTGACGCATTATTATAGTGTCTAATGCAAAATTAACTAATCTTAATAAACAAGGCAATTTTTTTAGTAGGTTTTAATGTTTATATCAAAAGCTTAGTTTAATTCATACAAATAAGATGACTTGGTTATTTAAAAAAAGTATTTACAAAAAATAAAGAGTTAAATATTGAAGCCATAACTTATTTGTATTAACTTATTCTTTACATAATAATATATAGATAAAGGAGGGTAAAAGTAGCCATATTTGAGATAATTTAAAGAGCTAGGTCAGAGGTTTCCACCCAAGTGACGGCCGGCGGGCCGCACGTGGCCAGCGATGCCTTTTTTTTCCCGGCCCAAGACGTTTCTTGGAAAAGTAATATATTGTAGTAAAATTGGTATTTTTAGCCAATAAACAGAAAATGTTGACTTGCATGGGGAAGAATTCCATGAAAGCTCCAACTAATGTTCATTTAGTAATAAATTTAATGCGCTATATTTTAATAATAGTTTAGGTATCCACCCGAGTCCAATTTTCTTCAACCCATTAACCGATTATGATCCACTAGACTCGTCTACCTTGGGCACTTTTAAGTTGGAAACCCCAGAACTAGGTTTAAAAAAAGTAGAAAGCTAGACTTTATTAAAAAAAACTTACAATATCATTTTAAATATATAAGGTCTAAATATTAGTTTGTCTTTACGTCGCACATATTATATTTACCCCACTTAGTCCTCCTAAAAGCGGGGCTAGGAGGCCAAGGATATCCGAACCACCGCCTTCTGCGTTCTCTCCTCCACCCTATTTGATGTTAAATGTTAATACAGGAGAGTTGGCATTGGCAGCACTGTTAGACACTGTATAAGCAATGCTAGCATCTGTGTTTGAACAGGGCGCCATGTACAAATCAAAAAAATAAAGCAAATAATTTACTATGCATAAGAATTAAAAATACTGGTATTAATTTAAAATAGCTCTTTTTATTTCTTTGGAGTTGTAATGGATCAGTGGCGAGGTGTAAAATATTGCCCAGGTATACAAAACTTGTTAAAGCCATGCCCGTTAAATTCATATTTTTTTTACTAAATTTATCGTTAACTACTTTCAAATCACATTTATTAAATCAGAAAAGTATTTACATACTAACTTAACCTTGGGAAGTGACCCTAAGAGGCCAACCACTCTTGGCAAATGTATTTTCTAGTTCAATATCAGGACAAGCCCGTCCCGGAATCGAACCAGATTCCTTCTTACATGTGCCTGACCACACTGAACTCTCCATCATTGGGGAGGACTGGGAAATTTTCTGTCCAATCATAATACAGTATTTTGTTGATCACCAATGAGCGAACATTGTCAGGTAGCCGTGTTGATGATTGGTCAAATGAGAACGGTAAAGGTAGAACGTATAACAAACATGTAGGGTAATTACAATTTCAGCTTACCTTAGAAATATTCAACATTTCGCTACTGTAGGGCATTTAGAAAAATAATACCTCGAGAGAAAACACTTAGAGGCGGCTTGTTTTTTTATTTTTTATTCGAGGTATTTAACGTGCACTTTCTCAACCGACTGATTATATCAGCACACAATCATTTATATGAACGAGAACGAAAGGGATTATACATTTTTTCAGAAAAGGTATTTTCACATATATTCCAAGGTTCTTTTACATGCCACAATCGACTTGAGACTGACGGCTTTACTTCCCCTCTGAAAGAAGCTGTGCTACGGATGTGTATCGCTCAAGAAAAACCCGTCAACCCCGGCTGGGTTTGAACTCATGAACATCGGATCCTGAGGTGAGCACTTTACCTCAATGCCACTGAGGTTAAAGTTAAAAATATTCATTTCAATATGCAAATGTAAATTGGTTAGTTCCCTGTTTGTACCTAAAATTTATTAGTGAAGCGAATTAGGTAATTAAACATTAAATCTACTATACAGATAAAGTTATGGACAAAGCGTTTGCACTGCTAAAATAATATATATAGATTCTAAAATTAGTGATAGAATGTTAAAAGCTATTTACTGCCAAAGCAATTTAATTATATTAATATTTTACAAAAGAAAGGTAAGAAAATCAGCGGCAGCTCGTTAATTAATTTTAGGTAAAGATAGGCTTGACGAAACTGTACTATTAATTTTTTTTCTTGATTTCAGAATCTTATTTTTTTGCATCACGTCTTACTGCTATTCCTGGCTATCTGAATATTTAAACAAAACAGGCGCTGTTGATAAATTTAGAAGTAAAAGGAATTGTAGCCGAATTTTAGTGTAGGCGAGAGAGAAACACGATTTAGGAATAAACTCTCTCAGCACATCTGGCTGGGACTTGACCCTCGAACTGCACGTCACCGGTAAACCAGATCAGTCGAGCTTAACGCCTTCATTCCGTGGTACCACATGTGTGGGTATGTTTATTATTAAACTTGCACATTTTTGTGTGTGGTTGGTCCCATGAAGAATGTATGAGAACTATTTAAAAAGCACAGTCCCGTTAAGCCTAGTCTCGCCACTTAAGCAAACGATGAGGCAGCATTAAATAGCACCAAGCTAGTTAGAAAATGCTAATTGAGCTGGTAGAGTTCCTGTTACCCCCGCTGTTACTTACCCCACTGCTGCTCCCTAAAAGAGGAGTAATGAGGCTCAGAACGTTGGATCCACCACCGTCCTCACTACCCTCTCCACCCTGAATATACAGTGTGTAGCATTAGTAACAACTCAAAATAAACTGGAAAAATAACAATTAGACATATTAATTATGTGTACAGCCGTTTGTGCCAATAACTTCTGTTAATATTTTGAAAAGTTTATACAAAACCTAAATCTTGTAACCTTTCTTTCCCTTCCTGGCTGTTATATGTTTGTATATTTACACTTAGGAGGTAGGAATGAGGAAGGTAGGATTGAGAGGGAATGCGCAGTACACTAAATTTTCAGGGGGAATGAGTGGAGACACAATTTAGGGAAAACGTCTCAATTTACCAGGTCGGAACTAGTAATTTGACAACCTCGTCTCCAGGAAAATCAAATAAGATGAAATTGACACTGTTTCCTGCCGAGGAAACCAACTGGGTGAATCTATAATTCATCAGATTTGGCTAAGTTCATGGACAAAAAGTTTATAACAGTGTTCACTAATCAAAGATTCAAGTGGCATGCTGAATTTACGTTTAAGTTTTCACTTACACTATGATGCCGTTGTACTTTATGTGGGAAACATTGTCGGACCTATTTTTTCCATTAATTTTGTGACACTTGTATTTTCTAGACACACTCCTTTATTAGTCCAGCGATTCCATAACAATGACTAGACAGAATGGCTGTCCTCTTGGCCTAGTGGTCAGCACTCCTGGTTACTAACCTATAGGTCCGAGTTCGATTCCCCCCAGAACTATAGGTATTTACCCGAAGTGGAATTGTTCCTATGATTGCCATTGTCTGGTTAGTTAGGCCTAAGGTTAGGTTTAAGACATCATCATTTCATCGAGGCAAAGTAACAGCATATACATGATGCCCTATCCTCAGAAGACGGTCACATACCCGTCACTGCCAGTAGAAGACAAAAAAAATTCTAGCCGACAGACCTTGGTGCAATACGCTAAAAATAATCTATAAGTAGTATATGGGCAGCTTTAATCCGGAAGTAAGGCAAACCTTTGTGACGTTTCGCCACCGATTATGACGAAAAAAACCCTG
>CABEEJ010000136.1:0-11372 GCA_901482245.1 Timema douglasi
TTTAGAAACTCACTGTAAAACATTGTGTATTTTCTTTTATTATATTATTATGCCCGTGCGAAGCCGGGTTGGGCTGCTAGTATACTCTATATTCGGTATTCGTGGATGAACTTCTATCAAGTGATTATTAGTCTTCTTTGATGTGTGGTAGTCTACCATCTCTATGCGTTGCAATGTTCATTACTCGATATGCATGACAAATATTCATACATTAAAACGAATATTTTTTCCACACTTGCGTGAGTCATATCGAACGTGGATTAAACGTGGACGAATAACGCACGTGTGGACCCGGCTTAAGAGGTGTCTGCGCATAAACAGATAAAAAAAAGTGTATAATGTATCTGTGTTGTATTTTCTTTTTAAAATGTGAACTTTCGTTTTGTTTTTTATAATAATTTTCCATCTTTCACAAGGGGGGTCAACTGACCTTTAACACCCACCCCCTCCCCCTGTCCATCGAATCCGCGCTTGTCGTTTGCTATGTATCACGGAGAGGAGTGTGTTCTGATCTTGATCCAGACTGTGTCATCAACGTTGTTGGATAAGCCTCTCAAATTACAAAACCTATTTGTGATTTCCTCAACTAATGCAAGATTTAACAGGATGTCAGTCATTTTGCTACGTAACGCTCACTTTAATTTAATTTCAATCTCCTTGACGCTCCCTGCCTAGATGGACTATGGATAAGTATAATAAAGTATGCAAAGCATCATCTTAAATGAGTAATCGGAGATTAGATTCCCAATATTAAGAGTTTAATATTTTTAGATGGTTTAGAAGCCATGCTCAATTCTCAGTATTTTAACTTTCTCTCTCTCTCTCTCTCTCTCTTTGTGGATTCATAGATACGTAACAATCTAAAATTGGTGCCTTTCTTTTATATTGTAAAGTAACATTCTTACCTTGCATTATTCTACTATACATAGGCTATAAGATAGGGTCTTAGTGTAATCTGTCAAGGTAAAACTTCTACATTTCAGGGTAAACGGAGTGTACATCTTTTGATCGAAACTCCTCTCAACTCCGTACCTGAAACTGAATTCTTAGAAACACTCAACATACACGAATGATCGTGGTTAGTGTAACAGTAACTTAAGTAGTTCTAGGGAACTCCTTGCGAAGAAAGGCAAAGCTAGATTGATGGAAATGAAACCTGGACTAAAGTCAACTCTTCAGTTCTCCTGTTTCAATATACGCTGTAACAGGCTATAAATAAAAATACAAACATGCTATTGACTTCTGACAGTTTGATTAAGTGAATGCATGCTTTTACGATTAAGATTTTCTAACAAAATATCTAATAAAAATTACAAATAAACTTCAAATACAGTGAAACTCGGATATGATTTTTTTTGTTTTTTAGAGTTTCAAAAGTTACTAAAACTATGAGTACATTTATATAGCTGCAACTGTCCGTTTGATAAATATTATCAATACCTATAAAATTATACTAGTAGTATAGTAAAATTAAAATAATGATGACCATAAAAATAAGTTTATATTTTTTTTTAAGTTTCTTCATGCCAGAAGCATACACATATGTGTCAGAGAAAAATAATTAGTAAACATTAATTTTCACAGCATTCAATTACTAGCGCACGCATTAAGACAACATATCTATCAACATGAGGTTTGGTTGCATAGTTCAATAATGCCTGAAACAGATATATTCGTGTAACACAATGGGAGCAACTCAAAGAATATAAAAAAACATTTAATTAGGCCTACGTGTTATACTGAATCATATTATACAGTTTTGACATTAAATATTAAAAGCTAACCTATTATAGTTTACCACAGCCCCTAACACGCCAAACACATAACGGTTAAGTTATGATGAGTTTTTATTATAATAAACCCTTAAGCCAGTTAAAATTTGAGGGATTTTTTCATGCATTGACTATACAATACTTCGTAATTCAAGAAACGATGTCTTTTCGTCTATCCTGTAGTGTTGAAAGCTTACCTTACATTATTCCACTGTGGTATAGCTTATAAAATAGGGCCATAGTGTAATCCATCAAGGTAAGACTAATACCTTTTAGGGTAGACGAAGTGTACTGTACATTCCAGGCAGTGAGAACCAATATGGCTTTGGAGTTTGCTACTTTTTTAATATTGATACTACTAACACCGACCAATTTTCTAAATTGTATATTAAATATAGCTAGTCTTCCGTTATCTTTAATCACAAATTATACATTTTTCTCACACAAATACTACTATTACTTAATTACTCTATGGCATTAGGTACTCGAAAGCTCATAGCCACACTTACAAAAGTACACCACCTATCTATAAATATATTGAGCTAGTTCTATCCAGTCCACCTCATTACAACCTATATATTTCAAGTCCATTCTAATGCTATCCTCCCATCCGCGTCTAGGTCTTCTCAATGGTCTTTTCCCATAGAGTTTTAGAACTAACACCCTGCACACGGTTATAAATTCTGCCATTCACGCTACATGTCCTGCCCACCATCATCTATGAGACTTTATTATCCTAACAATATCTTGTTATTAGTACTGGGTATGCAACTCGTCATTGTGTAATCTCTTCCACTCCCCAGTAGTCTCATTCCATTTTAGAACAAAAATCTTTCCAAGCATCTTGTTTTCGAACACCCTAAATTTGTTTTCGTAATTTAAGTTAAGAGGCCACGTTTCCCTACCATAGAGTAAAACAGGTAAAATTATCGGTTTTGTCTATTTTGAGTTTTACATTCTTTGAAAGCAGGTGAGATGTCAACAACCTACTGACTAAGTAAAAGCATACATTTACCGACTGTATTATTTTCCTAATCTCCAAAACTAATGTTGTTATTGTTAGTTAAAAATGTTTCCTAAATATTATATTTAATCTCATTAATCCAGTCATATGATAGGCCAATGTTGTTTGAAGTAAACTCTAAATGGTCGTCCCCAGTCTCTGTTCTCTGTGTGATAATACACGTCCTTAGACTTTTCAGCATTCACTTCTCAACCTATTTTCTTACTAGCCTCTAGTAAAATGTCTGCATTTCTTGCAACAGCTTCCTATTACTTAACAAAGCTAGATCTTCTGCTTATCCTAATAGCTGCATTGTATCGTTTCATGTCAAGTCTTCCCTGTTCTCTTGCATTAACATTATAGCATACTCTAAGGCTAGATTAAAAAGTAATGGAGAAAGAACAGTTCCTTGTTTCAACCCAATATGTATTTCTAAAATATCTTATAAGTGACATTTAGCCCATACTCTGTCACGCGTATCAGTAAAAAGTACCTCAATTAGTTTTATATGTTTCTTGTGTATCCAAAACTTAAATAATATTTCATATAATTCGTCCCTTTTAACTGAATCATAGTTTTTTTAATCTATGTATAATTGATGAGAGTCATCTTGCATTCCCACCTTTTTCTTATATTTGCCAAATAGCATAAGTCTGATCCATTGTTGATTTATTTAATCGAAATCCACATTATCCCCAATTATTTCCTCAGAATATGGTGTTGATAGTAAAAATTAAACCGTCATATTGTGTTTTAAACTAGTTTACCTAAACGAACACAGCACATTTATATACAAACAAAACAACGTCACCATGTTGTAGCGGTTGTGTGTGGTGACATTAGCTTATATTGGGGACACATCTTTTAAAAGGACCACCCAAGCGGTCGTCAGTAACAGACCTTAGGGTAATGATGTACTAATTACTCTTGTTAATGAAACGTCAACGTGAAAGCATAAACGTGTGTTTGTCTCCAAGTGTCTCGGCAAGTTTCTGTTAATCCTCTTCTAGATCTGTCAGAATGATGGACGGTCGTAACAAGAGCACATCTGGTGATGATTTGTTTAGGTTCAAAACACGCGTTCTATTTAAGTCAGCAGGGCAAACATATTTGGAACATTATTCCAGCCAAATATACTAACTGGCTCAATTTAGATGTGCACAAATTCAGATGTATACTTTATAATATTATTATTATTATTATTATTAGCACCGCGTCTTACTACCCGTTCGGGTTGTACGCACTTACGCTAATGTGTAATGGTAGGGTGATTGTGAGATGAAATGGAGGACCTACAGTTTAACGTGGAATCCGAACCACGGTGGAGGCCTGGCATTCCCCACATTCACCAGATGTCTTGTCAGAGGGGAAGGAAGGGTTTGGTAATCAGATAAATCTTTGCCGGGACCGAGGATTGAACCCCGGCCGCCAGCATAGAAGTATGACACCTTACCCCTAGACCGCCAGGTCACCTATACCTTATTAAAGTCTTAACAAATACAGTTTAATTTTAGTTTTAAATGTGTTGTGTTTTTTCACCGCGTTTATCTGCCTTCTTGAGTTATACGCATTTTATTTACGCTACTGAGATTGGGATGAGTAAGCTAGGAGTTATAAAATAAATGCCTGCACTTAGGTTGATGAAAAGTAAGAAATAATTTAGGAAAAGTACCAATGTTTGTAATAATAATAATATATTATTATTATAATATTATTATAAAGTTTACTATTTTTTTTTAAATATGTATTTAACTGCAAAACCTGAAGATGTACCTTCAGGTACTTCGGGATTGTATCAAAAAGTCAATTATGTAATTTTTCTTTTAAATCCTAAATAAACAATGATTGATTGATTGATTGATTGATTGATATAATAATAATATAGTTATATAATAATAATTATTATCATATAACTATTTTATTTTATACAATATGCATGTTTAACTGTACTAATTCTCAGCCCCATATATAATATACTTTACCTTAACAATGGTAAAATGCTATTATTAGTAATAATAATAGTATTAATATTATGACAATTTTACTGTCTACACCTAACACTATTGTCTAGTTATAATACATTTTAGTCACATACATCAAATACTTTACCTTAACAATGGTACGGGAAGTGCATAAAATACCATGTTTGAGTCCATATACCTCGTGAACTGTAATGATTTGAAATTATTGAATCATTATTTATAGGTTATAATATTATACACTTGTTAGAATTGTTATGGTCAAATGATTTTAAAAAGGTTACAAGAACAAAAACATCATACAGATTTGGAATAAAATTGGTTATTAAAAAAAAAAAGTAAAGTAGCCTTGGTTCACTTGAAGGCCTTAGAAATTAGAAAATACAATTCCAAGATCTTTATTTAAATTCGTTATTTAAATTCTCTCTTCTATATTAGAGAATATCCTAGTTGTTTTTCTAAACAACCATAATAGTGGGTAAACATATTTAAAAAAGTCATATTACCCACCAAGACCATCACATAATTTACACTAAAGAAGTAGAGATGAGAGGGGTACAGTTTTACAGGAACTATACCTTTATTTGCGGGAAGAGAATAATACACCAATTAAGAAATACCACCCTCAGTGCACCCGGTAAGGATTCAAACCTTGACCTCCCTGCTACGAGAAAAACAATTCTAGACTAAAATGACGTTTCTGTCCACGTTCCCACAAATAAGAGTAATCTTTGTTACTAAAAAACTAAAAAGTGTAAAAATAAATAGGCCTACTCTTCAAGGTTTACCGTTTATATAAATAACCAAATATTACACCATTATTCACATACGGTACACTTCAAATTCAATGTGAGACGTTTCAAATTAATCTATCATGCATGTGGCCTGGCCACAGAGTTTTGAAACATTATTTTTAAATTAAATCATGTGATCATCATTCGCAATTAAAAAAAACTACGTTGCTATACACACTATCAAAAGACTTAAACATGTTTACCATCTGAACTTCCCCTATATATAACTTAAAATATATAGTACATAGGCCTAATAGTAGGCTCAATTAAATATAGATGTTGTATTTATAATTATAATCTATTAATTATTAATACAATTATTGAATAATAAGAAATTAATACTGAATATAGTATGTTTATACTAAATATATAAAATACTACATATATAAAGAAACCTGAACTTTTTGCAATCGTGAAAACGCGATTTAAAAAAATCTTTAAGAGGGTAGTTTTAAGTTTAAAACAACTTTCTTCAAATTTGGAATCTGTTTTTTATCGTTTTTTATGCTGCGAATCTTAACGAAATTTGATGTTTACTGATTTTATCGCGAATTTAATCATATTTCACATCTAATTCGAGAATTTCAACATTTAAAAGTGAAAAAGTTTAAAATATCTTAAATTTGATAAAAATATTTGCTCGATTGAGAAGTCACTTTTCTATTCAAAATTCAAACTATTTATAGCACATTTACATGTAGTCCTGATTTTATTTTAATAAATCTTGGATCTTTGGCCTAAAACCAATCTGGAATACATAAAGGCTACTAGGCCTATCTGAAATTTAAAAAAATTAAGCTACTGTAATTAATATCAACCCTTAAAGGATATTTATGAGGGGAAAGCTGTAAGATCCAAACACAAATTATATTTTATGATATTAACTATATAAAAATGTATGATATATTTGAACAAATTTTTTACCACTTTTCAAAATTTTTATTGCTGCTTTTCAACATTTATTTCAACAATTTGGCTCATTTTTATTTACCGAAGATCTCAGGTCTATAAATATATCAGGTCTATATATATATATGCACGTAATAACCCATTTTGACTGCATTGGCAGTGTAGGCCTACACAATTACCTGACATAGGCGCTGGCTAATTGACTCCAACGCTTACAGAACCAGTTCTCCCTTAATTTACAATCTAAGACACTTAGAACATATCATTATACTTTAAAAAGCTTGAAAGGCTACGACTAAAAGAATGACGTTCATTTCACTCTCTTATTTTAGTCTTCCAAATTCTTAACTCATTCTATCCCGATTAATTCTTAACTCATCTCCCCCTGTGTATTTCTTATCCATGTTACACCTCATGAAAAAACATCTACCTACGACAACTGGAAGCATTTATTCCGTTCGTTGTAACACCAGAAATTTGACTGCCTTCAAAAAATAACTTATCTACATTTTTGAAATAAGGACATAGCCTTGAGCTTTTATCTCGAGTAGTTATGAAGCCAAAAATTAAATATGTGTGTATGTGTAATGTTCTTCTAAAATTAACTGTTTGTATTCTTAGACATTTATATACATTTTGTAGTATTTATTAAGTTATTCAATGATGTATGAATAAGATAAAATTTATATTAATTTATAAAATAATAATATTTGTGAGTATGGTTTATTTGTATGAAATGTTTTGATTATTTAGTGTTTAAGAGTCTTTGTCTTTCTATTTTTTCTTTCCTTAAGTTGCTTTTTTAACATTATTAATATATTTTAACTATATAACATTTTGCATACTGGTTATGTGTAAGACAAGGTCTTACATCTTAGCTTCGTAAGAATAAAAAATACATTTAAATCAAAATAAATTAAAATAATGTAGAAAAAATTGTATTGTGAACAGACCAATAAAATTAAAAATGCTAAGCCATTTGGTATAATATAAATATATTTACTTTATCTAAGTATATTATAAGACACCTAAATACATACATTTTAAAACATACCACAATGACACTAATGCCTTATAGGGTTGGGGCAAATTCCAAAGAAATGGAATGATAGCTGTCTATCCTATATTTAAATTATATTTTAATCACCACTACCTGTTAAGGCTATACGCATGTGTGATAATTACTCTAATGGGGTAGGGTTCAGGAAGGAGCATTTTAGAGATAATATTCACACATTTGCATAGAAGGAGAGTAGGAAACTATTTAGCAAAAAATGTCCTCAGTAGACGTGACCGAGATTCGAGCCCAGATCTCCTTATCATCGCCAGACAGAATAATGGCACTTTATGCAATTTTAGGTGATCAGAGGGCCACATTTAAAAAAATTATCAACATGAGGGACACATTCAGAATTATAAATACAGTGCAGATATTAAAACGTATGGAGAGTCCAACCTTTAGTTTAGCAAGCACATTTAAAATGTCTTAATAAATAAAAGTCATGTTGCTTATAAAAGATATTATTGAAACATTAGACAAGATACAATTGTTTATAAATTCATAACTATTATTTCATTTTAATTTTGTTCATTTTCATTTAATAAAGTAGCTATATCAATATCGATTCTTGTAGTTGTCATTATCAATAAGTGTGAAAGTGATTCATCATTCAATGAACATCTGTATTTGGATTTTATTAATTTAATAATAAAAAAAGTGCTTTCTCAAAGATATGTGCTCTTGAGCACTAAGCACATTTTAGACCCAAAGTCCCTCAATTTTGGTAATAAGTAAAAAAACTCTTCTTTTTACATTCTGCCAGTATAAAAAGAGTATAATTTCAAATCGCACATTTCCCGTTGAAGGTCAGATTTTATGTTCTCAATGCTGAGCATGCACATTGAAATGAGACATCTAGCGTTGACGCAATGAAAGGTACTTGAAGTCACGCCTGGGAAGCTAGGTTTGAGCTCGAGTTTTGCGACGAGAGTTTTATTTTTTCGTGGGGGAAAAAGAAGAAAAGCCTTAACCCACAGGAGGGCCACGAAAAACCGTTTCGCGTGTCGTGTCTTGGACAGCCCTGCCTAAGAACATTCGGTCACAAAAGCGTGTTTTATCCCATTTAGCATACGTATTTGTAATGGAGCAGATTAATGTCAAAGATATGGTAGCTTACGGTCCATATAGTTTACCTTGTTACTTGTGACAAAGTTATTTATATTTTTTCTTCCGTCATTTTCACGACTGTTTAGACAAATATATTTACACGTCATCATATTTAAGCACCAGCATTGGTGGGCACGTGGACTGAACGTAAGGCTCGTCTAGTCAGGTTTACCTGTATTGTGGAGGGCGTGGCTTTAATCCCGGCAGGGTGTAGGCCTGATTTTTTTCCCCCTTTATTGTTGTCACTCTCCCTCCACTAAAATGCAAGTGTATATCCTCTAAGTTCTACTTTCCTTGCCCTACCCCATTAGTGTTAGAAGTGTAAAGGACGCGAGAAAAAGTCAGTATATTCGTAGTCAAACAGATTTTGGCCAAAATAAATAAAATATTCTTCCTATATAAACATTGAGTTTAATTTTCTTAACATGGTGATGTCAACAGTTCTTGAATATATTTAAAGAGTTTCGTGCCATGCTCACGACAAATATTCAGCAACGGTTGATATCACTATATTAATAAAATTAAAACGGGTAGTAAGACGCGGTGCTAAATATTATTATTATTAATAAAATTAAACATTATATTTCTACTGGAAGAGTATTTGATTTCTTTTGACCAAAAAGGTTTTGCTATAAAAACTGTAAATACTGACTTTAACTCATGTTTCTTACACTCCCACCTTTATTTGGATAGTTGAGTCGAGTTGTAAGACTCGGTGCAAAAGTAAAAACAAAGTACAAGGTGTAAGGCTTGCGTTCAGATGGATCAAAATCCCTGTGTATTACTTTTATTTTGACAGATAAGGGAGCCCCCTCGTTAAGTGAGTGATTACAGCGGAGAAATTCAGCTATAGTGTGATATTTATTTCTACGATACGTTATTTCAAAATATGGTTAATACCAAAATAAAGTAAAAAGATTCCAACAGGGTTCTTTTTCCTTAACAACCCTATATTTTGAGTTTTATCAAAAGAAACAAATATGGGAAAATATGACATTAGCTCATTTACACTTCTTTTTAAGCATATTTGCGGAGCTATGAGATTATGTTTGATGAAAAAGTGCTCTAGATTCAACCTTCCTCTTGCAAATACAGTAATTTTTTGACAGGCTCACAACAGAAAATTTTGAGATATTTGAGAACTAGCAGAGAGCTTTTTTCTTTCCCTTGAGATAAAAGGTTTCTTAATTTAATTTACCCTCTTTCTTATTGACATAACAAAGGGGGAATATAGGTGAAGGGCGAAAGGGAGTATAAGACCAGTCAAAATAGAAAATTCGTGCCAGAAAACGACACAGACCATTTTATTTTAAACTGTGTGGCCTAATAGCGATTGATACTTTCTCGCTTATCAAGGTGGCAGCCTTTTAAGTAAACTTCCTTATTAAGATTGAAGGTTTTGGACCATTCATGGCCAACCCTTGTTCATTTGAAATGTTAGCAGACAGGGATTAGAAAATGTTACCTAGTGATAGAGTGGCCATATTACTGCGCCCTTCCAGTGACAGAAAGTTATTAATCCCTCTAGCCTGCAAGGGGAGAAAAACTTCAGTTCTTGTTTGAGATGCCGACAAATTCCTGGGCTACCGCGCATGAGCAGAATAAAACAAGGCTGGGTCGGGCTTCCTGTGTTGGGACCTTCATTCTATCCCAGAGACTTCAATGGGCCGGGAAGAAGGCCAATTACATTGTCACAAACTGTCAAATGAATGATGAATTATACACGAAAATGGAGTTTTGGATACTACAATTTTATTTTTTTTTAGTTTTATATTTGTATAGTTTTTTGGTATTTCTTAAAATTAATTGTAGGATAAAACAGAAATATTTTTTAGATATAATTACACATGATTCAAAATCGTGGTTGGATATTGTGTTGATACACGAATCAATAAGAAAATTATGGAAAATTGATTTAAAATTTGTTTGGTTTAGAAATACATTTACGGATTATCACAGTAAGGAATTAGCGGCCGGGTGACTGGGTGATTTTCTGTTCTAGAATTGTTGACACTAAAAGCTCAAATTTACTGACAATTGTATTTAATTTATTCTACATAGCTGTATTTATATTATATAGAATGAGCATTTAAACCCCGTCTTACCTTATGTTTCGTAACCTACGTTTTGCCGAAGCGCGGCGGTTTAAAGTTGCTCACTTTACATCTGTCAGTGACTTACAAACTAACATAATTATAAAACAGAAAATCACCCAGTTACCCGGCCGCTAATTCCTTACTGTGATAATCCGATTCAGTGGTCGAGCAGTATAAGGCGTCAATCTCGTGTTAGACTGGCCTGCTGATGACGTAGGGATCGTGGTTCGAGTCCCGGTTGTGTGAAAGCCTACTGAGAGAGGTTCTTAGCAAATAGTTTTGCACTATCCTTCCACGAAAATGAGGATAGACTACCCCTAAAATGCTTCCTCCCACGTCACTTCCCTATTAGAGTAGGCTAGTTATCATATGTGTGTGCAGCCTGAACGGATATTATAATGTGCTGAGAGAGAATAATAATAACCTATTATTTTCATCTTTATGGTTTTAGTACAATATGTGTTACGTAACACTATGATGTACCCAGCCTCCCAACATGTAATGCCATGTATTCATTAGAGCTCCCCCTTACCCTCCCTCTCACGGAGGTACTGAACGTGGTTGACCCCTGAATGATATTGTGGTTATCCAGAAAAATTTTAGATTGACTAATTATGTTTAAAAAATTAAATCCTTTTCTCTTTGACCTCCC
>CABEEJ010000136.1:12328-43723 GCA_901482245.1 Timema douglasi
ATGGCGGAGTGTTTAACGTTGTTAATGTGGACGTTATGTTTGCTAACCGGAAGGTAGACCTCGCGTTAACTTTACGAGCACATTTACGTGAACATTAGCGCTAATCAAACATTGTAAAATCAAAAGTAGTGGTCGTTATCCCTTAACCTCATGTTAAGCCCTAACGAATAGAATAACATGACATTGTAAAATTGGGCCTTAGTCTTATTATGTTACTATGTAATCCATTGGTTTCTAAAGTAGGGTACGTGCCAGGAAGTTTGGGGTTACGCGAAAATATTCGAATAGTGGCGGAAAGAGCTTGTCTATATTTGCTAGCAGTGTAAAACCAAAGATCAGGCAAAAGTTATAAAATTAACTCAATTATATGGCGAGGGGCTGTTCAGGGTTTCTTCTATTTTGACCTTGAGAACATGATTTCAATTCCAAACATAAAATAGTTTTATCATCATTAGTAAATTAATAAATTAATTAAATGTGTTAGTTTTTATTGTAACTTTTTCTTTCTGAATATAAAAATATATATCACCTTATTAGTACATTGTTTTTTTAATCCCATTATTAGACCATTTATTTTCAGTTGCAACAAATAAATTAGAAATAACTACTACTGTAGTAATTAAACATTTTGCTAAAACTAAGGGCACAATTTATGGAAACGGGCTGCTAAGGGGTACGTAAAGGAATAAAGGTTGGGAAGCCCTGATGAAATCTAATATTATTGGCATATATAAGATAATCTTAATACCGACTAAACATTAAAACTTGAATGAATATACAAGTTGTTCAATTCAATTCAATTCTACCTCTTAAAATATCTATGTTGATTTTGATTATACGAAAAATGTCTAAGAAAGAAGATACATTGTTTTCAAGTGTTCAATAATATAAATAGTTTAAGAAAATTAAGGGTCACATTCTTTATGTCAAGAACATTGGTGTTATTATTAAACTGGACAAAAAAAATTGTGGTACACTGTTGTATCTGACATCATCCCCGATTCAACAATGCGTGAAAACTTAGGCTTTAGATGACCTAAATCAAGTGCGAATGAAAACAGCGTGAAAATAAATATCATAAAGAGATTAGAAAAGAAAATTAATTCTATTAAATATCCAATGTGATGGCCACCAAAGTCAAAATATTTTTGAGAGAATGATTCCTTTATAATTACTATAGTTTATTGACTAGTAGTAGCTCATGCACTTATAATGTTTTTTTTAAATTTTCTGTCATTGTGAGAATATTATAAATGGCTTATTTAACAGCGCCCCACAGAAAAAAAAAGTATAATGAAACTTTAGATGTGAATGAGTAGGCCATAAAATGAATATTATTCACTCTTCTGATCAAGAGTTCACAAAAGTAGTTAATACTCAAACATTTACGGCTATGAATGTATTTTCAGCTAGGCAGCCGTTATGCGACTAGCCCATTTTCTATCTCCGTTCTAATGAAACATCTTGTTGCAAGTATGGTCAAGAGATCACCGTATTTTAGTATATTTAAGGTAACTTCAATACATAATGATCCACTAATGAGTATTTCAAGATTCCACACAACCACACTCCACGTTCTTTGATGATCAACATTTCAAAACCACTATAGATTCTCAGTAGGCAAATAGTGCACTTTATGGGTATTCACTTGTCCATGGTTTGCAAAAGTTGAGAATTCATTAAATAACACATTATGCATTAGATTTTCGATTGTTTTATAATGTGTGGCGTGTTTATTCTCATAAATTAACTTGATTTTTAAAGACACTCCCTTGTGATACCTGATGTAAGGAAATATGGAATGTGTGGAACCAGTGGCTACTAAGTATTTTAAGAAAAAATTGTTCATGGCAGAATAGTGTTTGATTGTAAAAAAAACTGAATGGTTTGGTTCTGCAGCCAGGGCCACAATTTAAATAGAAGGGCTTTTCCCTTTAACTTCAATTTACACTACCCTTTAAACAAAATAACTTATTTATTCTATTGAAACAACGATGGACAGATGATATCCCTCAGCATAGCTTTACTCGTAGAGATGAGTAGTTGGAATATCGTATGGACCCATTTTGACCTTTGAAATTTGAACTTTGGCAACGAGCTGTGTGAAGTAATAATTGCGTGTTATGTCGCAACATTCCCCCGCTGGGTTTTCTCTGGTGACTCATACCTGGTGTCAGTATGTTTCCGTCTGACTTGAATTTACCCTCTGGTTATTTCCATGATGACATGGGGTTAGCGACCTGTTGTACGCTTTCAATGTCGTAAAGGTTTATTTCTGGTTTTATATGTGGCAATTGGTTCTCCCTGATGACTGGCGCCATATTGGCGGCTGGACAAGACATGCATAGATCGTGACCTTGAATGATGTCGCAACCCTCCACTTGTGTGTGGCAATGGGTTTCCCTGATGACTGGCACCAGTTTGGCGGCTCGACAAGACAGAAATAGTTCACTAACATGAAGGATGTCGCAACCCTCCCCATCAATGTGTGAATGGGTTTTCCTTGAGGTGTGGCGCCAGTTTGGCGGCTCTACAAGACAGGAATAGTTCACGGCCTTGAATTATTTCGCATCTCTCCCCTACTATGTGGCAATGGGTTTTACCTGATGACTAATGACAGTTTGGTGGCTCAACAAGACAAGCTGCCTCGATCCGTGTGACGTAATCATAGCGTGTGATGTCGCAACACTTCCCTCTGAGTTTTCCCGATGACTCATACCTAACGCCAGTTTGGCGGCTCAACAAGACATGTATACACAAGAATAGATCGTGACCTTTATACAGTGAGCTAGTACATGAGTTCATTGACCCTGGCGACTCTTTCCCCCTCTCTCCCTTCTATGTGACAGTGAGTTTTCTTGATGACTCATACCTGGCGCAGTATGGCGGCTCGACAAGACAAATCTTCTCGATCTGTGTGACGTCATCATTGCGTGTGATGTCGCAACACTCCCCTTCTATGTGGAAATGGGTTTTCCCGATGACTCGTACCTGGCGCTATTTTGGCGGCTTCACAAGACAAGTATAGACAGTAATGGTTTGTCACTTTTAATGATGTAGCAACGACCCCCTTCTATGGGGTAATGGGTTTTCCCGGTGACGCAACTCCATATGTGCAATGGGGTTTCCCGGTGTCACAACAAGTCTCCGCTATGTCGCAACCCCCTATGTAGTAATGAGTTTTTTTTAGCAACTAGAGATCATTGACACAGCTCTGATTATGCACAATCAGGGGCATCGGAAGCCTTACGGTGATTTATAATATTAAATTAGGGGCCACTATCCACCACCCCAAAAGTCTACTAAAATAGGTTGTTTTGGTATCGTCCGTCTACATGCACAAATGCAGGTATCCGTCATGGACCGGAGGAGTAAGGTAGAAATGACCCAGTGTTTACGTGGAGTGAGAAAGAGTAGAAAACCAACCCCAGTTCACCCGAGCGAGATTCACACTCACAACTTTTCACGTCATAATTATATAGGTTAAACGTATTCTTTTCGTGTCAAACGTCTATGTATTAATTATGATGGTGTGGTAGGGATGATTAAGAAAAAGATAAGGACGGAGAAATACCAACATTTTACCCAGCAGGGATTTGATTTCCCCCCGCCAGAATTAAGTGAAGCTGACATTTAGACGGCGTGCCCAAAAGGATTCGAACTTCGATATATTTCTGTTAGAAAGGTTGTAATTCCTTCTGAGTGCACCCCACATTTGTGAAGGGGTTATGCTAGTTGACTAGATTTTCCATCCAGGTAGAATGTGTACTAGCATTTGTTTCGGGAAAACCCTAAAAACTG
This sequence comes from Timema douglasi, assembly GCA_901482245.1. Lineage (NCBI taxonomy): Eukaryota > Metazoa > Arthropoda > Insecta > Phasmatodea > Timematidae > Timema > Timema douglasi. Next base: position 16,130 of record CABEEJ010000136.1, read on the forward strand.
TTTCACTGTTTAGATAGCTTTTAGAAATTAGCTAAGTTTATTTAAGATAAGGTGGAAAGAGTATATAAACACACGCACACAGAGTCAGACAGACTTTCATTTTTATTTATAAGTTGTGACGGTAAATTGCTACCTAAGGATAAAATGAAAAAAATTTAGTTGTTTTAGAAATAACCGTTTTATTCCTTGGGCCACTTATAACAACAGAAAAAAGATATTTTTTAATATCATCTAATGTTCTAATCTATATTTAGTCGAACATATATATAACTCTTACATTAATTCATAAGTAATATTAATTTGAGTAACTTGAATTTAATGTCCGCAGCTATATTTTGACGAAATAATATAAAACCACATAAATTCATAAGTAATAACATGGCTGAGACAGATATAAAATGTACCTGCACTTGTGTGAAGGCCAAGCGTGTAACCAGAAGCGATACGTTCGACCTGATTTCAATCCCCCCTACCTACCTGCTAATAGCCATTACGTTAATCTTATTAGTAATTAGAACTTCATCTTACTACCCGTCCGGGGCACAACCCGTGGAGGATGAGCGAGGAAACCGACCTCAGTACACATGCACGACAGGGATTCGAAACCCGACCTCCTCCCATCACCATTTATTTAAATTAACACCTGATACCCAGTGATGTTCTTATTCCTTCATAGATTTGGTTGTATATTAAATAATTATTTTCCGGACTCAGCTCATTAACGAACACATAATATAAGAGTTTAATTTTGATTAGCAAAAATGACAGTATACTTTAATATTTATCAAATATAACAATTTTTTTTAAATTTTAACTGAAGCGAACCAATCTGGAAACTAATATCGAGCAAGCACTGGTGGGGCTGTCCTCCCAACAAAAGCTTACCAACATTTTTTTTATATATCTACTGTCAGCACGTACGTGTGTAGAATATTAAGTACTAATTAAACTAACGTATTGATACAGAGGAACTGCACCCACCATTTGCAAGGAGGGAGAATGAAAAGTCTATTAGAAAAACCTCCCTAAATACGATTGACTTTTATGAAGGAATCTATAATATTAATTTTTAAATTGAATACTATGCCATTGATTTATTTAGCTTACCCTGAATATTTATTTAAACTTATTATGTCCTTTACAATACACACGCGCGCACACACACACACACACACACACACACAGCCTCCCATCGTTCTTCATGTCTAATATTTAACACAAGAAAGAATAAAGTCTGAAAAAATTAGATTTACTAAGGTAGTGTAACTCAATTTTTTAGAGTTAGAAGTGGAAAACGATTTTTGATAATTTGCCTGAAAAATGATTTTCTGTAAGATGAAACCCTACCTTCCCATAGCCTGTTTCTAAAATTGAAACTCAAACTTTATCTGGCGCACATATTATTTATAGATCACACGAACTTGACTCAATTTAGCACAGCAACTTACTTCCCGTTCGGGTTATGCGCTTAAGTACTAATTACACTGATGGATTAGGAATTGAAAAGTTTAACCCGCATATGCGTGGAGGTAGAATGAAAAAATACCTACAGTTCACACAACTGAGATTCGAACCTCGAGCTCCCCCGTCCTCGGCGGCTTAGCTCAACATTAAACTAGACATTATCTAACCACGCCACCAAAATAACACTAGCTAATAGTAAAATGTATAGCATTCTTAAACCCCAGATCTCTTGCTTGGTAGTCAAACACACAACCGAATGAGTTAAAGTGTTGGTATTACAATTATACATTATTTCAGTGTTTACCCAATACTAAAACAGAAGTGAACTGATACTCTATAGAACTAGAGGGCAAATTATTGGGTTTCATCTTACAGATAGTTATTTTTCAGGCAAATTATCATAAATCGTTTTCCAATTCCAACTCTAGAAAATTGAGTTACATTACCTTAGTAAATCTAATTTATTCAGCCTTTATTCTTTCTTGTGTTAAATATTAGACATGAAGAACGATGGGAAGCTTTCTGTGAGTGTGTGGGTGTGTTTGTGTGTGTGCGTGTGTATTGTAAACAGACATAATAAGTTTTAATAAATGTTTAGGGTAAGCTAAATAAATCAATGGCATAGAATTCAATTTCAAAATAAATAATATAGATTCCTTCATCAGCGTCAATCGTATTTAGGGAGATTTTTCTAATATACCTTTCAATCTGCCTCCTTGCAAAATGTGGGTGCATTTCCTCTAATTTTGGCTTGCGGTTTAAGTAGCTAACTTGTTTTGTCTTAAATTTATTTATTATGTATACAAAATATAATTTTTAACATTAAATTATATATACAATTGTATTTAAATTTACTTATGAATTTTTGTATAAGTTATATATTACTTCATCAAAATACAATCTTAAAAATTAAATATCTTTGTTGTTTGAGTGGCTTATTTATTTTGTGTAAAAGTTATTTATTATGTCAACAAAATATAGTTTCGACCAATAAATGATATTTAAAATTGTATTTAATATTACTTACTAATTTTTGCAAAAGTTATTTATTATTGCATCAATATAATTGCGGTAATTAAATTTCTTTGTTGTTTAAATGGCTATTTATTTTATGTTAATGTGCTTTATTATGGCAACAAAATATAGTTTCGAGTATTAAATGATATTCAAAATTTTATTTAATATTACCTATGAATTTTTGTAAAAGTTATATACTATTTCATCAAAATATAGTTGCGAACATTAAATAATATTTAAAATTGTATTTAATAACACTGTTGTTACTAAAATAATTTACCTCGGTGGCGTAGTTGACTGACGCGCTGGTTTCGCCTAGAGCCAGACGGTCGAGAACGGGTGAGTTCGAGTTTCATATCTCCGTAAGATAAATTAGGGGTGTGTTTTCCGCTCTCCCTCTACGCAAATGCTGGCTCAATTCCTTTAAATTCAAACTTCCCAATTTTCAATCCGTTAGTGTAACTAGTACTTAATATTCTACACACGTACATGCTGACAGTAGATACCAAAAAAAAATGTTGGTAGGATTTTGTTGGAAGGATGGCCCCAACAGCGCTTGCTCGATATTAGTTTCCAGCTTGGCTCACTACAGTTGAAATTAAAAAAACACGTGTTAATAATGATAAATATTGTATCGTACTATCTTTTTTGCTATTCAAAATTAAACACTTAAATTATGTGTTCGTTAATGAGTGCAGTCTGGAAAAATAATTATTTAATATACGACCAAATCCATAAAGGAATAAGAGCATCACTGGGTATCACGTGTTGATTTAAATAAACGGTGATAGGATGGGGTCGGGGTTCGAATCCCTTTCGTGCGTGTGTACTGAGGTCGGTTTCCTCGCTCATCCTCCTCGGGTTGTGTCCTGGACGGGTAGTTAGACGTAGTTCTAAATGCCGATAAGCTTAGCTTAGTGGCTATTAGCAGGGAGGTAGAGGGGATTGAATCCACGTCGACTATATCACTTCTGATTACCTGCTAGGCCTTCACACAAGAGCAGGTAAATTTTACACCTTCCTCAGCCATTTTATTACTTAAGAATTTATGTATTTTTATATTATTTCGACAAAATATAGTTGCGGACATTAAATTAAAGTTACTCAATTTAATATTACTTATGAATTAATGTAAGAGTTATATAATGTTTCGACCAGATATTAATGAGAACATTAGATGATATTAAAATAAATCTTTTTGCTGTTGTTATAAGTGGCCCAAAGAATAAAATGGTTATTTTTAAAACTAACTACATCTTTTTTCATTTTATCTTTGGGTAGCAAATCTACCGTCTCAATTTATAAATATAAAGTAAAGTCCGTCTGACTCTGTGTGCATGTGTGTGTGTGTGTGTGTGTGTGTGTGTGTACTTGCCACCTTACGTTAAACCAAACTTAGTTAATTTATAAACGCTATCCAAACAGTGAAACCGAACCAAATCCTGGTACACATTCTACTTGGATGGAAAATCTAGTCGACCAGCAAAACCCCTTCGCAAATGCAGAGTGCACTCGGAAGGAAGTATGACCGTTCTAACAGACATTAGTGGTGCTAAATATATCATAGTTCAAATCCTTTTGGTCACGCCATTTAAAAGATCAGATTCATTTAATTCTGGTGGGGCCAAATCAAATCCCTGCCGGGTAAACTGTTGGTATTTCTCCCTCCTTCACATTTTCTTAATCATCCCTACCGCACCATCATAATTAATACATAGACTTTTGACATGAAAAGAGCACGTCTAACTCATCTAGCTATGACGTGAAAGGCTGTGGGTGCGAATTCGCCCGGTTGAACTGGGGTGGTTTTTTACTCTCCCTCCTTCCGCGCAAACTCTTGAAAATTTCTACATTATTCCTCCAGTCCATGACGGATATCTATATCCCCGCATGTCGACGGACGATATCAAACAACCAATTTTAGTAGACTTTTGGGGTGAGGCATAGCGGAACCTAACTGAGTATTATAAATCACCGTAAGGCTTCCGAGGCCCCTGATTGTGCATAATCAAAGCTGTGTCAATGCTCTCTAGTTGCGAAAAAACCAATTACCACATAGGGGGTTGCGACACTGGGAAAACCCATTGCCACATAGAAGGGGAACGTTGCGACATCATTCAAGGTCAAAATCTATTCCTGTCTTTAATGCTCTTGTCAAGCCGCCAAACTGGCGCCAGGTATGAGTCTTCGGGGAATCCCATTGCCACATAGAAGGGGAGGGTTGCAACATCATTCAAGGTCGTGAACTATTCCTGTCGTGTCGAGCTGCTAAACTGGCACCAGTCATAATGGAAAACCCATTACCACATAGATGGGGAGGGTTGCGACATCTTTCATGTTAGTGAACTATTTTTGTCTTGTCGAGCCACCAAACTAGTGCCAGCCATCAGAGAAAACCCATTGCCACATAGAAGATGGTTGCGACATCATTCAAGGTCACGATCCACTCCTATTTTGTCCAGCCGTCAAAATGGCGCCAGTTATCAGGTAAAACCAATTGCCACATATTAAACCAGAAATAAACCTTTGCGGCATTGAAGGAGGACAACAGGTCGTTAACCCCATGTCGTCATGGAAACAACCAGAGAGGAAATTCATGTCAGACGGAAATATACTGGCACCAGGTATGAGTCACCAGGGAAAGCCCTGGAGGGGGGAGTGTTGCTACATATTATGCAATGGTTACGTCACACAGCTCGTGGCCAAAGTTCAAAGGTCGAAAGTCAAATTGAGTCCATACGCCATTCCTACTACTCAGATGGCATGTTGGTATAAGTCTATGCTTGCCTCAACGCAAATAAATATATCTATTTTGAGTTTAACTTTTTAAACTTTCATTTTTCTGCCACAATTAAGCTTTGAAAACCAAGATACTCTCACACTAATAAACGTCAAACATACATTACTCTCTTCGGTGGTTAAAAGTCAAAGGCATCATTATTGCGATAGACTGTACTGCCGATGATGGGGGGATCGGTGTTCGAATACTTTATGGGCTTACTGAGATTTGTTTTTCTTAATTATTTTTTCTCTCTCTCCCTTTCTCTCCATGCAGATGTGGATGCACTTCCTCCCAATTCCACCTTCCTCTTCTATAACACATCTGCGTCAGTAGTAAGGCCTACATATGCATGTAGACCGAACGAGTAGTAAGACGTGGTGCTAAAAAATACACTCATATAGTAAAACATCGATATAATTTGTACTTCTTTAATTGGTCTCGGTGATCTAAAGAATAAAGTGCTAGCCTCAGGACTTGAGGTTCATGGGCTCAAACCCAGATGAGGCTAATTGATTTTTATTGAGTGATAAGAATTTGTATCACAACTTCCTTCGAAGGGGAAGTAAAGCCGTCAGTCTCATGTCTATTGTGGAATGTAAAAATTCCCCAGAATGGTAGGCCTAGGTGAAAGTACCTTCCCAGAAAAATCGCGAGACCCCTTTGCACTTGCACTTAGAATTATCTCTGTTTGCTCGGGAAAGTGTAGGGATTTATAGTCAGGAAAGGCATCCAGCTACAAAAACAGGTTTGTCGAAAAAAATATGTAGAGTTCTCGGGACTTGTCATAAATTAAAAACTTTGACCTTGCATGATCGATATAAGATGTAATAAAGGAAGAAAATGTTCGCACTCCTTTATGATCAAACTTTTTGGATCTTGGAATTTGACGGGATGAGGTCTCCAGTTTGCTCATCCCTTGATATGGCCACGCTATTCGAAGCTTGACCGACCAGATTGCCACCGTGCTACACACTGCCTTCTTCTTCTTCCACCTGTTGCTCCTCTTCCTAAACAATTGAGAGGAAGAACATGTTTCACTTGTTTACAACACACCTAACTTCTCTGTGTCGGTTGGGGCTCTCGCTTTGTCTTGGACTAGCCGCCTCAACCATGGGTCCTTCTCTATGTCCTACAAAATTACCAGATCACAACACAACTACTAGGCAATCTACATCATAAAATCCTTACACAATTCAAAAACTTAAATACGATTCGGTGGCCACATGGTCTAAGGCATCACTCACTCTCTCAATAGACTAGAATGCCGTTGACAGGGAAACTGGGGTTCTAACTTCAGTCTGTTGTATTGAAGATGTTTTTTTCTAAATGGTGTTCCACTCTACAGCCTCTCTAATGAAGGTAAAATTTCTCTTAATTCGACCGTACTCATCCCTAAAACATTAACTTTATAAGTACATGTATGCCTAAGAACCGAACGATAGTAAGACGCGGTTCTGATAATACAGTAATAAAACTTAAACTTAAAGATAAAATGTCTGTTTTTACTTTACAATTATATTATACTATCTGGTACACACGTTCTTCTCACCAAGAATCTATAAAGTAGCTTTGTAATTTTTAGTATGCAAAATAAATCTCAGGTAACAGTAGCTAAATCTTAAATTAGGTTTGAATATTATTCTTTTATTGGTTTAAATTGTAATAAAAAAACGTGAAATTAGGCAGACCAATACACAATGTAAATATTTAGATATAATCTAAACATATTTTAAAAGCTGACATTTATTATGAAGATTAGGTTATAACATCTCTATTCACAATACTTTGAGCACTCTCCTGTTGGTGTTAATAAAAAAGAAAGAAGAATGTCACAGATAAATAATTGGTTGTTAAAAGGTCGTAATTTAAATCCAATCAAAACTATTTTAGCATTTTTTTTACCGTATTCTCCACCGATAATCTTTTCACCCCGTTTACCCTTTTTACTTATTTTATCTAGCCTTTTTGCATTGTGTACACTTTTTAATATTTTTACCTTATTTAAATTAAAGTAATAAACACCCATTTTGGCCTTTTCCTCATTATTGCCCATTACCCTTTTTACCCTCTTTATCCTCTTTACCCTTTCTACCTCATTTACACGTTTTACCCCACTAAACTTTTTACCCATTTTTCCATTTTCACCCTTTTTGTATATTTTGCTGGTTCTTGGTATTTTTATCTTTTTTATATATTTTACCCCTCTGAACCTTTATACACTTTTTAATTTTTATCATTTACTTTTTGCCTTGTTACAATTTTTAAACTGTTTGCACCTTTCAGTCAGTCATATTTTCATATAAATTTAATATTTTAAAATGTACCACGATTTTAAAAGTAATAGGCTTGTTTTAGAGCATCAGGCAATCGATTAAATTAATTAATAACAACTATATAATCGAATTACAGCTGTCAACTATGTAACTGATTACCAAATAAGCTACTAATTGTTTTCATTATATCTATTCCGATTCTTGCTTCGTGTTTGTTTTACGATTTTACATTTTGTAAAGTCATAGATACATATTGAGTAATTGCCAATTTTGTTAAAAAAAAAAACTTTATGTGTCTAAGTAAGAGCGTTTTAATTGTGTCGCTTTATTCAAGGAATATCACATAGCGTGGCACAACATAGAAAATGATTCAACGTTAGATATTCCGACCAAAGCCATCATTAAAATGTCCTATATTCACTGCCTAAATTAACAAATATCACTATTATTGCTATATTCAGATACTATAAAAGATAGCCATTGTATTTGTTTAGCCTTGTTTATTATATAAAGTTTAAGGTTGTCTTTTAACCATAAAACGGACACATAGAAGTGCATATCAACTACTGTAGGTCTATATCCACTATACGAGTTTAGACGTGATAATGTTTAATATTTTCATACTAATTGATTTAGCATAGAAAACACTTTAGCTACGTCATAAATTAGACCATAATACATAAGTTACTTTTCAGCGATTTGATTAAGTATGGAAAATCAAAATACAGTATATAAAATATCTACATTTAATTTATATACACTACGTCTAATATGAATGTTGGTAGTATTACCTTGATGGATTTGACTATGATCCTATCTTTATAAGCTACGCCATAGTGTAACAATGAAAGGTAAGCTTGTTATCTTTCAGGCTTAATAAAGGGTAAGTCGTAAAGAGAATACAGGAGTATTTGACAAGAAATACCTTAATGCTACAAACCTCTATATATTGGTATTAATTTACACTTAAGTTTTTTATTTAATATCATCACAGCGTCTTACTGCCCGTTTGGCTTATACGCTTTACTTAGTCTTAACTAACGGTTTTGAGAGATATTTGGATCCAACTATTGGACCAATATGAAGGTTTATTTACTTTAAGTTTGAAAATGATATTGGGCCTGCTGAAGACTTCTTAAATTTATGTTTTAATATTCACTTAAAATAGTCTGGACGCCTCTTGATATTAAGTTTTGGTCTCCTATAGGAATATCCTGGAATCCTTTTGACGTTAAGTTTGGTCTCCACTGGAAATATTCTGGAATCCTTTTGACATCGAGTTTGGTCTCCACTAGAAATATCCTGGAATCCTTTTGCCATTAAGTTTGGTCTCCACTAGGAATATCCTGGAATCCTTTTAACATTAAGTTTCACTAGGAATAGTCTTGAATTCTCATGACATTAATTTTTGGTCTCCAATTGACATTATACTAAGATTGGTATCTCCTAGGAATATCCCGGAATACTCTTGAGATTCAGTTTGGTCTCTATTAAGAAAAGCCTGGAATTCTCTTGATAATAAGTTTGGTATCCACTAGGATTATTCTGGAATCCTCATAACAATAAGTTTGGTCTCCACTATGAATAGATTGGATACCTCTTGACCTCTACTCAGAAGTTGTCATAAAATAATTATTAGTTAAAGGAATGCATTTAAGGGAAATAAAAGAAAATATTCCTAAACGTTTGTTGTACAATATCTGAAAATTATTTGAATTGCACCACGACCTGATAAAACTTGAATCCCCACTCCTGTTGTTTCATCTTTCATTTTATTCTCCCTGCACACACAATCAACTATAAGTATTTTGTTATTATATAAATGAAGAATATATAAACTACTCATATGGGACCAGGTAAAATTATTTTAAATATTTACTCTACGGATGCCATTATGATGTAGTTTTTGAATTATTTTGAATGGCAAAATGTTCTTAGCCTGGGTGAGCTAGCAAAGTGGCCAATTCACCACAACTATATTTTCCCGAATTGCCATTTATATAGATATTATAGAGTCCTAATTATGTAAAGAAAGTATAATAACTTAACATAAAGTATCTCTTAAACTCCTCCAAGAAATACATCTTTTCTTCATCATGACAGTTAATTTAAACTTTACTCGCATCGATGAGTATGTGGATCAAATATTAGGTTCAAAGAGTCTTATTTTGAATGGGTGAGAAGGTTAGGAATTGAAACAAGGTTGGATTTAATGACTAGTTTCCTACTATTTTTCTATGAAAATTAGGGTATATTTCTATTAATGACCTACTTCAATGGTCGCATAGTTTAAGGCGTGACTCTCGCAATAGACTATGCGGCTATGACAGGGATATTGGGGTTCGAATCCTGATCGAGTGTACTGAGCGTGATTTTCTCTAAAGGGTTTTGTACCTTTCCTCCATGCAAATACTGGTATACATCCTTTATTTATATTAATCCTCATAAATAACACATTATCAAAATTAGTACATATGCGTATATCTTGAACAGGTAGTAATACACGGTGCTAACAAAAGAATCTTCTAAATTCTATCCTACTCTTTCCTATCCCTCTGGTTCATTTGCGTATAGGTGAGAGTTTTCCTTAATAATGTCACATGTCACTAGCTCCAACTACAATGTAACGTCGTGATTATAGCCCAGATTCACAAATAACGTGACAATGGCTATTTTGGACCTCCATATAACGTGGTATAATGTTAGCCTGGACCTTTATAGACCGTGATGTATTGCTAGCCCGGACCTCCATATAACGTGACAAATGGTATTTCGGACCTCCATAATTATATCGTGACGTATTGCTATTTCGGACCTCCATATGCCATGACGTATTGCTAGCCCAGACCTCCATATAACGTGACAAATGCTATTTCGGACCTCCATATAACATGACAAATGCTATTTCGGACCTCCATATGCCGTGACGTATTGCTAGCCCTGACCCCCATATAACGTGGTATTCTACTATCCCGTAATTTCACTTAATGTAACTTAATTATATCCTGATCCCCATAAAATAGTAATGAGTCTTCAACCCGAAGGTTGGCCCTGATGTACTTCCAATCCATCTGTAGCTAGCCCAGCCCAGTCCGCAACATCTAGAAGAAAGCACATGTCCAAAAGAAGTCCTGAAAGTGCGATAATTTCTCGTCGCTTTCCGCAATGGGTTTCTATGAGTAAGCGAGGGAAAGAGCCTACAAATTTTGCTGGAAAGATATTTTCAAAAACTTTCCAGGATTCCCGTTTTATATTGCATACCCGGACCCCAACATATAGTAGGCCTATGGCATATTGCTAAACTGGTCCCGTTATATAATGGGTCATGTCAGTTGCGGATTCAGTGTAGGGGCACGGGAGAACGTGTCCACCTGTCGATTTTTGGAAAATATAAAGCAAACGTTTAAATTCTCGCTAGCTAAAATAAAAATAAAGCTAGATACCAATATCATAAATTGGCCCTTTAAAATTAAATACCACTAACCCAAACCTACCAAATAAAGCTAAATACCAATATCCTAAGCCAACCCTATAAAATTAAATATCACTAACACAAACCTTCAAAATAAAGATAGATACCAATATCCTAAGCCGACCCTATAAAATGAAACTCCACTAGCCCAAACATACCCTAGTATCTCACATCACTTTTAACGACAATACATGTTCATGTCTGTATAATTCCTCCAACTCTCCTAGGAGACCAGCTCAAGGTGCCTGGTACAGACAAGCCGAAACAAGACACACTTTGTAGTATTGATTATTTATATGTTTGTGTGTTTGTAAGTTCCGGTTGCAGTGGCAATAGCCTGTGATCGCCCCCCGGTGAGTTAGTTGATCAGCTGCGCTACGTCCTAGTAAGTGTTGGTAGCCTAATGACACCACTTGCAGGAATGCACCACCTCACTTCTTATTTATTAGGTGGAGGATTTTAATTAGTTCCCCACCGGGCCACTCGGGGCGGTGCGGTAGGTAGACCTTTATTTTTTACCTGATTTAGTTCAGGCAAAGTACAGCACTACTCTAAAATAACGCCACCCTAATCCTTTCTACCTGACTCATGGGGAAAAAAACTCAGTATTATCGTCAAGTATTTGAACCCGAATCTCTCCGTCAGCCGCAAATAAAGCTAAATCAGCTTAAAGTTTATTCTGAATGTCCAAATATGCAGATCATAAGACAATAGAATGGTACTTATATATTTTAGACAATGATTTAATCTAACAGATTGAGTAATGCCGCAGAAGTGCCAGCGACAACATTTTTAGCATAGATTTGTAGTCTAGTGAGGTTTTGACTGCATTATTAATTACTAAACAGGGGAATATATATAACTGGAATCATCTTATAATATAAAGTGATTACACACATTTAAAACCTATTTACTAAAAATAAAATATTTTAGTCATCTCATACTTTTGTCTCCCATAAGATTCAGAAAACATATTTTGATGCCATGTCCGATTAAGAATTATTTCTATGTCTAATACACCTTAAACACATGTGATGTTTTTTACATAATTCAGTAGATAAATGAATAATATTCCAGCAATGATGAAAATCAAAACGCAAAGCTAAGCGAAGTAGCTACTAATAAATACTTGGCACGTATTCATATGGCCATTGTTTTATTTAAGTATATTTTGGAATTAGTGTTGCAAAAAAATTCCTTTCAGAAAATCGTTAGTGTAGGCCTATATGTAGTAATGATGGGATGCTCGAATCCTCGATTCCTTGAATCCCTCGAATTCTATAGTATTCAAGAGATTTGAGATTCGTAAATTTCTCAAAAGAGTGTTAAGAAAACACATTTTGAATATTCTACCTTGACCTTATAACTGTTTTAAGCAATTTGTAAAGGAATATATAGACATGTATAGTTGGTATAGTAACAAAATCCCACAAAAAGAAAAAAGTATACATTAATATAATTAATTTACTGAAAAATTATTATCTTTGTTGTTTATGACGTAATATATATGACAAACCAAATAGTATTTGTCAGTGGCATCGAGCCTTCAAACCCACTTCGGTGGCCGCGTGGTCTAACGCACTACGTTCGTCTTAGATTATACTACTGAAGATCAGCAGATCGGGGTTCGATCCCAATCGGGTACACTGAGGGTGGTTTTTCCTAAAGGGTTTTCCGCTCTCCCTCCACGCTAATGTGTAATGGTAGGGTGATTGTGAGATGAAATGGAGGACATACAGATTAACGTGGAATCGGAACCACGGTAGAAGCCTGGCATTCCACACATTCACAAGTTGTGATTAATACAGGTCTTGTCAGAGGTGAAGGAAGAGTTTGGCAAATAGATAAATCTGTGCCGGGACCGAGGATTGAAACCCAGACTCCCAGCACAGAGGTCTGACACCTTACCCATAGACCGCCAGATCACCTATATCCGAAATAATCCAACACAATTTTAAAATCATGAATATCTCTATAAAATATGTTTATTTGAAATTATTTCTGCTAAAGATTTACAAAATAAAGATTTTTTTTTTTACTTTTGTTTGAAAGTCAAGTATCTCTTTTTAATTAGCTATTGTAAGACAAATAAAAGTATCTCTTCTGCACATACGTCAGTACTTAGGCATCGCCGAGCGCTTATGATCTATGTACGCTATCATCAAATTAAACTCAAATTTCCATGGTAGCTACTTCATTTGCCAATAGTTACCATAATAGTCGTTTAAATGGTATTAGTTGACTTGTAATGAATTTTATATTGAGTTAAGTACTTAAATATCGCGGGTATTTACGGGATAAAAGTTGGCCAGCTAACAGAACGTGATACACTCTATGAGGGGGAAATGTCCCCCTTAATGCTAGAAAGTAGTGGGGGAAGAGGGGCGGATGTTGCTTGGGATATGGAAGGGGTTTATCTTATTGACAGATTTGACTTATTTCCTCTCTATCAACAACAAATGTCAACCCATATTTTGTAATACTTTATATCCATCAAAATCAACAAGTTTAATGTTTGGTGAAGATTTTAAAATCTAAATTTAATAAGAATTCGATCTAAAGCTTTGTTTCCGCAACTAAAATATTCGATACTTATTTCTGGATCTCTAGAACACATATGATTCTAAATATTTGTCTTTGTAATTCAAAGGTATTTGTATTTATTTTTTAACTGCACTATGTATTAATTCCATCCTAAACTGTCATCATATTTACAATAATGGAATAGAGATGACGAAGGAGTATGAGAAGAAATGTACCCTCATTTGCCTAGAGATAGATGGGATAGTCATTAAGGAAAAACATCCTTGGTGCACTCAGCTGAGATTCGAACCTTGATATTTCCATCATTGTCAAAACAGAGCAGATGAAACCGACAAATTAGTCCACATTATAATTAAATATATGAATTTTGGGATGCATTTGAGACCAGGTTCTGCTAGCCTAAGGATTGGTACTTATATTTAACTAACTAGACCCTTCCCCCTCCCACCACCCACTCCCCCGCATTATTATCTTCAACACACATATTGAAGAATCATAATAGAGACTACCATAAAATAAGAGTGACTATCGACATTTTTATGAGGAATAAATTAAATTTTCAAAATAAAATATGCCTATGTTACTCGCTGATAATGTAGCTTTATATTGGTGAAAGAATTTTTAAAATCAGTCCAGTAGCTTTTGAGTTTATCCATTACAAACAAAAAACATAAAAACAAAAAATCAAATCTTTCCTCATTATAATATTAGTGTAGACAAACATAAAAACAAAAAACCAAATCTTTCCTCATTATAATATTAGTGTAGACAAACAAAAAAACAAAAAATCAAATCTTTCCTCTTTATAATATTAGTGGAGATAAAGATTATACTATTTCATTATTTATAATCCGTGACAGTCCCCATGGTGGCGTGGTCAGATAACTTGATGACAGGACTCTAGTTTGATTTCAGGTGCAGATGTTTGGTAAAATTGACTATTTGTAAATAGTTTCATCCTCATTTAAAATAGCAAAGCACCATTTTTTGACTTTAGAGTTTTGTGTGCGTAGTATTAGTTGCTCTCAGTGGGTCAGGATCTGTCAAATGAGGGAGTACAGGTATATACTGTAACCACTCAAATTATAATAATTTATACCAATCTCACAATGCCAAATTGTTACGAGAGGTAGGTCTTTAAAATAAATATATAATCAAACTCACAATTCCCAGAAATAGTAAAAGGGCCCAGACTTTAATAGCCTAAAAATTATAAATATTGCCCTATAGAATGATCTAAAAATTGTAAAAAAAAGGTCAAATCTACAAATAAAAACCTTAAGATTCATCAAAAACACGTAATAGTTTCACACGAATGGATCAAACTAATTTTACAAAAGGAAACAAAAAAATACATCTGCAACGAAAGGCCTTTAACATTCTGATAAATATAATATTGGTTTATAAATATCTACTTCTGAAAAAAAAACATCCCTCTCCCAACGCAACTCTTTCCAGCTTAAGTAGTCTCTCACTCACTTCGGTGGCCACGTGGTTAACGCGCTACTTTCGTGTTGGATTAGAGTGCCGAAGATGGGGAGATTGGGGTTCAGTCTCGGTTGGGTGCAATGAGTTTTATCCTGAATGGTTTTCCGTTCTCCCTCCATGCAAACGCAGGAGTATTTCCCCTAAATATTAAAACCTTCCCAATCCCTAGCCCACTAGTATAATTAGTACAAGTACATAAGCATTTAACCCGAACGGGTAGTAAGAAGCGGTGATAAAAATAAAGCATCTCACCAAGAATGTGTTAAATCGCACAAGCAAAGATGACACAAAGTCCATTGCCTAACCTATTTTTTCACTCCAGCAACTGTTTGATTATAAAATATTGAATTTATATAAGTCAACCTAGGTAGTGTTGAGGTAAATTGCTTGCCTTAGAACACGATGAGCTTGAGTTCAAACCCAGCCTTGGTCAACGGATTGTTTTTAAAGAGAAAAATCCTTAGCACAACCTACTTCGGAGGGGAAGTATAGCCGTCGATTGTAAAATAATCCTGGAAGGTATGTGAAAAAACCTTTCCCAGCAAAATTGGTAGGCCCTTTCGCTCTAGTGAACCATACTTTTCCGCCGGGTATACAAAGGAATTATTTAGACCAGATAGATATAATGATTAGAATAACAAAAATAGGTTTATTATAACAGAAAAATAATGTTTCCAGGTAAATCTTTTAACTTTAATTGTACAATAAATATGTTTATTTATTTCGAGTGTGGTTCCATTAGCAATGGCAAAATATTTAGTTTCAAAATGTTTATCATCTGAAGGATGTAAATTAGGTAATTTTTGAAATTTTTTAGAATTTATGAAGGAACAACTTGAACTTGAAACACAATTAATATTAATTTTAATGATTGGATCCAAGGTACATGGAATGGTTTTGAGGTTCCCAGCTAAGCCATGCCTTTGCTGGCGCACTACTAGTTTTTTGACCTACCCTGACTTTTGTAGTGAACTATTTGTCCACAATTAAAACACTTAATTGATGACATATTTTTCTTTTGATTTAAATTAGTTAAATTTTGAGTTTGAATCACTTGGGGTTTAGAACCTTGTGTTTGGGAAGGCTTACTATAACTGTAATTTTTTGGCCTGTTAGAACTGTAATTTGTATTGGATTTACTATCCATAGTGGGTGGAGGTTTAGAAATTAAATATTCCTGTTCCGCTAGCATTGAACTTTCTATTTGTGAGGCTAATAAATGTAATTCTGTCAATGAAGATGGCTGTGAGACGAATACAAAATGTATTGTTAAAGGTGAAACATTTTCAAGAATAGTTATAACAATATCTCTTTCTTCTAACATGAGTTCTAGAATTTTAGCCGCCTCTGAGACCGATATTATTAAATTGCGGAATGATTCTTGCGGTCTCTGAAACCTATCCACAAACTGAGCCTTTAAACTATCCTTAGCTCTAAGTGGGATTAAGATGCTTAGAATTATGTATCTATAGTCTAAAAAGTTGCATTAAATATCCACTTGTCTTGCTTAGACACAATGTAAGAAATTCAATTTAGTTATCAATATTTAACTCACAAAATTTATTAATTTCCAAGAGAAATCTAAATATATTCTCATAATTCTGACCATCGCAATGAGGTACTTTTTCTAGAAAACGTGACAATACTTTAGCCTTAGTACTTTCAGTAATACTATTTACTGCTGGAGATGTGTTTACATTATTGGGTTGGTCAGTAATCGGTAAAGTTTCTATCTCTATATTAATTTCGTTTAACATTTTACTAATTTTATTAAGTTGTTGCAATACAGAGGATAGCATTTTGTGACGTATCTTGTTGAGAATATTAAAAACTTAAGTGTTGTCCGCAGTTCACTAGCACATAGAAATGATCATGTGATGATATAATCAGTAGGTTCAGAAAGTGCACGGTTAATACCTTAAAAAAATAAAAAATGAATTAAAAGTATTTAGAAATATACTTATTCAACATAAATTCTTAAATATTATTCAAAATAGCTAAAAATGACTCAAACCAAATACAAACCTAAATATCCAAAGCGAAAAAAAATAACCTTTATAAAACCTGTACAAAACCAAGGAATCATGAACAAAATGCATCTACATATGAGCATTGTCTGTAGTGTACCAAAAATAAATATGAAATGTCATCAAAAGCCGAGCTCTAGTTATTATTATTGCAGCAACATAATAAGCCAAACTTATATTTCCAAAAGTAATGTATGTCCTATTGCAACCACATTTTAAAAATCATCCTCTAATTTTATAACAATAACATTTTTCCAAGAGATATTTAGCCTAGAAATATTTAATAATTCAAACATTTCGCTATGCCAAAAAATTGCGTAAATTACGAATTTTCACGTTCCAAAAACTATATGACCAAGCCTTGGGCGCCATAAGTCTATTTAGCGAACATTTTACCCAATATTACTCGCAGTAGACTTGACTGCCAATGACGGAGAGATATAGATTCGAATCGTGATCGGGTGTACTGAGGTTTTTTCAAAATGGTTTTCCACTCTCCATCCATACAAATGTGGGTAAACCTCCTCTAAGCATTCACCTATAATTTTGAATTTAGATAGGCCAGATATATTAATACAACGTATTTTGGTCATCAACATTTTATATATCAAGTAGGGGCTATGCCTTCTCCCTACACGCAAATGGGGGTACATTTCCTCTTATACTCTTTCTACGTCATCAATCTTCCATCTTGTAAATATGTGGACAGTATGGAAGAGTAGTAAGAAGTAGTGCAACTAAAAATTAATATACACCTTTGAATCCTATGCTTAAATATTTAGACTCGTATAATTAATATATTTTAGATCATCTTAAGATGATTATTTTTACTTATTATATATAATATACACGCACAATATGTATATATATCTGTGTATGTATATACAGGATATTCTGTTTCAATCAATGCGACAAAAAAACTTGAAAAAACTAGCCCCAACTAAAATAACTGTCTACTAGGTCACTGGATAAAATTATAACATTGTTGTTCTACCTTAATAACTTTCACATACTCTTTTTATTAAGTTTAGAAAAAGTGATCAGTCATACAAAAAAAAAGTTAATTTCCTGAAAAATACAATTCACTGTTCACACCTGCGTCTGTAAGCAGCGGGCAGTCCCCCTCCCCTACCCATCCCTGTTAGTCTCATCAACAGCCATGAATACCCTCCTAAAAAAACTCAATAACCCCCCACCTCCCTCTCACATCAACTCCCCTGCCGAGCAGAAATGAAGTGGACCTCAGAAAATGATTGGACGGTAGGCAGGTACCAGGATAATGAATTAGTCAATTACGATGCCATTATTAGCCATGCAATAGCTTTCGACGGCTACTGGAGTTGGTTTTAGGAGGCCATGCCTATTTCAGTACATTGGACTTCATAAGAACCTCAGCATTGCAACATATCTCTAAACATTCCACAGTGGCAAGGTGGACTACTACCGTATCAAGCCCAAGGGAAGCCTCTCAAGTCAAACAGGACTAAACTCATTATCTTCATATAGTCAAATCAGATTTACTACATTTAAATTAAAGCTTTTACATGCGTGTATATTGAAAATCTAATACTTTCATGCACCAGAGGCATAGCGATGTATTCGTACTTTAATCAGTAGATAAACATATACTGAAATAATGATGGTCGCTATCACAGAATGACCAGAAAAGTAGATATTGTGAAATATACGACGATTATTCACACGATCATTGTTTACGTATTAATTTGGGGAAGAGTTAATGCTATGAATAAAAATAAAAATAATTTTATAAAATGATTTTATCTATAAATTGTAGGTTTAATGTATATTTTGAAACAATCTGACATATTTTTTAAATTATGGTTGGGTCTATAAAGAAACAAATTCCAGCAAGGCATGGTTTTTACTAAATGTTTTGCCACTCTCTCTACAATTTCGTCACATGTTCTCATCCCTACCCCATCAGCATAGTTAAAATGCGGATAGCCCGGACTTATAGGTAAAGTGGTGGAAAAAAAACATAAAAAGATAGATCGCCAGTTGATTTTCAAACTTTGGTGAAGGTGTGTTGAAACAAAGGTGGGCGGGATTTACCTTTGATTACAACAACAATTTAAACAAAATTAATTTTGAATTTCTTTTCACATACCTTTATTCAAATAGGAAGCATCTTTCCACACCAAATTGTTCTACCCATTGAACAGTTCTTCAGTTGGATGCACCATTGACTACTTCCCCTAGCAAGTTGACAGTCGCCGGTACGTTGATGACTTGCAAGAAATGGCTATTGAGTGACTCAACGAGAAAGATATGCTGAAGTGTTACACACAATTGAGCCACCATTGCTGCTACTCCTGCAGGGCGCAACGCGCTACTTCATTGGAATCCTTACACGAATATCGAACAATACAAACTAGACACAGGTTTAAAAAAAATCCTTCACAGATTTTTAAAAATGTTTTGGAGATATTTAGCGTACACTTTTTAAACCGACTGACTGTATCAGTAAATGACCCACACACTAGTTTAACACTACAACAGACATCACACCCAATCCACATCATTTAATTTATTCCTTTGAAAGGGGCAATTTCAATTTCACAAATTATACATTTTTTGGCCATGCCGGGAATCAAACCCTAAAGTTCGTTCACGGTAGGAGTTTACCTCTGAAAGGCCTTTTTCCCTACCAGAAATCTATTATATAGTAGGATATTGGTAGGAAAAAAGACCTTTCATAGGTAAACTCCTACCGTGAATGAAGTACACTCTTAATTAAATTAACGGATGTGCTACCGACTGAGACAAGGGGTCGGACCTTTTTGCATTAATTAAAATATATTTATGATAATGGGTCTTATTCTTATACAGAATAAAACTATACTCAATAAATTTATATATTTACCAACCAGTTTAGGTGAGAGGTTATCTCATCCCTGGTCCTGAAGCCTAACACTAAACTATTTTAACTCCTAAATGGATACAAAAATTATATTTTATTTTAATCACACATACTTTATATAAGTGTGTACGCTTTAGTATTGAATTACACAAAGTATCCGTTGATAATAAAGCAAAGGGTTTGAATCTTGGATGTGTTCTCTGAGGATCCGACACCTTAGATTAGTCGGTAGCGTGACTGCCTACTGAGCTAAGGGAACCGGGTTCGATTCCCAGCATGGCCGGAAAATGTATCATCTGTGAAATATTGGTTTACCCTTTCATTTTGATCAATTAACGTCCGGGGACTGGATGTTGTGCCTCAAGTCTGTCCTTAAGTTAGATTATAAGGTATATGAAGCTACAACAGGCCTAGACAGCCGGTAGCGGCAAATATCTTCTATATAATTTAATAAGCCCGTTTCCGGTAATAGAAATTACGAGGAAATGACTGAACAGATTTTGACAAACGACCACTCATTTTAACGTTTAGGAGTCCAGGATGTCGGAGAAAATAGTAGTTTTCCACGAAAACCCGATTTTCACAGGGAATTTTAAGTTTTTCATTCTTCGTTTAGTCACCATGGACACCATTATTTGTTGCATGGTTGTAAATATCTAAATAAAATATACCTCTTTGGCTAACAAATAATAACTCAATCTTTATTTGTTGGTCCGAACACACCAGAATTTTCTCTTTAGATGAATATTTCTCTCTAAACGCTGGTCATAGCACAGCTAAATTGAGATGCCAATATTGGCGAAACATTTTTTATTGGAATGTTGTTATCATTAATTCGCATTCAAATCAATAATATTGAGCATAATTCGCAAATTAAAAGCTTAAGTTGTTAAGTTCATGAAAATATTGTCTACGTTTTGTTTTGCGCATGATAAAATTATGTTTAAATAGGTTTTGGTATGTATTATAAGCTCAAAAACGATAAAATGGTCCTGAATAATGTTTATAAATATCCATTTCCATTATCTAAGAATGAGTTTCCGTGTGATTTTTTTTTTCAAATAATGGGGTTTTATGTTCATTTTATTCAAATAATGGGTTTAGATGTTCATTGTAGCAAATAGTAACACTCTGGTCATAACACATCTAAATTGAGATGCATGAACTGAAACGTATGTAACATCCATCTAAGCAACTACCCTGAAAGAATCGTCACTAATACTCATCGATTAATTATTAATGCTACCAGCACTAGCCGTCAATTGCATTGATCATCTTCTAAGTAAAGTGAAAAACAACTTACCAATGGGTGGCAAAATAATGGTTTTCGGAGGTCATTTCCAACAGGTCCTTCCAGTTGTTCCTCATGATAACGGAGTTCAAATAATCGAATCTTGGATTCAGAACTCTAAAATCTGTCAAGTTGTTAAATACTTCGATTGACCAAAAACATGCGTGCAAACCTACCTCAATTGGAATTTTCCGAATGGTTGCTAAAATTTGGATCAAACCAAATTATCCCTACTATTAAAGATCTGTATAACAGATCAATTCATCCGCCAATATATATTAATAACTCATGTTTTTGAAACAACATTAAATGTAGTTCCCAGGCCTATATGTCTAAAGCAGTTTGTATGTCCTTTCAATGAGGATTGTGATAAAATAAACACAAAGGCCTTGAAGTTCATAAATGGAATTCATAATGCTTTAACATTGACTCCACCGATACAGAAGGTAAATCACCAGACAGTATACCTATAGAATACCTGCACTCTATAAAAACCATCAAGTATGCCACCTCATCGCCTACAGCTGGAAAAAGGTGCAATTGTCATGTTGATTCAAAACATGAATTTAGGCCATAGCTTAGTAAATGGAGTTTGCATGGGTTTTCAGCAAATGTACCAACATACATTGCAGGTGAAAGTGATAACGGGGCAATCCAAGGGACAGATACAATATATCTACCCAGGATTTAACTCATTTCTGCAGATAGCAATATTATATTCGTATTGAAACGAAAACAGTTCCCCGTTCGATTAGCCTTCGCAATGGCTATCTACAAACTCCAAGGCCAGACATTCAAAAACCTTGGCATCTATCGATCTTGATGCGTGCTCACCCATGGTCAGCAAGATGTTGCATTCAGCGGTGTTTCTTCAGTTCAAGATGTAAACATTCAAATAGAATCTACTACGGGTCAGGGGCAAATACCTGGACACGAGGAATTCTTTACAGAAAGTATTGTTTACATTGAAGTTTTAATTTAATGTGAAATAATCAATGTATCTACTCTGTATTTGTTATTCACTTTAATAGTTAGAATCAATGCATAATATTAATCAAAAACGTGCTGTTTAATCTACTTTGTACAATAATTCTTTGTTGACACCACCTTTGGAAAATACTCTATCGAAACGTTAACATAAATTGCAGAATTTTATGCTCAATCCACTCGTATGTTTTATATAAAATACTGAGCCAGACCATAGGATGGAAACATTAATGTATGGATATTTGCTCTGAGGATGAAAACCCAAATGTGCCTTATCAATGGGAATTTCCAATCGAATATTTTCTTATAGCTACTCCTCATCCTTCATCACTATATCTTAATAAAAGTCGTTATTAACACGTGTGTTAAAAGTATGATCAAAAATGTATTTAAATTTCCTGTCTATGGATTTGTTTAAGAATGGTAAAAATTAAATAAATTTTTGTATGTTACCATGAACTTTATTTTTTTATTTATCACAGAGTCTTAGTAACCGTTAAGGCTGTACGCATATGCACAGATATTGCTAATATATTAGGGATGAGGATGGTTGAATTTAGAGGAAATGTAACTGCATTTGCGTGGAGAAAGAGTGTAAATCCCTTTGGGAAAAACTACCCTCAGTAAACCAGACCATGATTCAAGCCTTGATCTACCAGTCATGGGCCGTCCAGTTTATTGCTAGAGTGTCGCCTTGAACCATCCGACCATCAAAATGGGGGACTAAAGCTGTAAACTGTACAGGGTAGGGCAGAAAGTGTTGACACATTTAATAACACTCTACTATTTTGGCTTCTAACTGCTTTAAATTAAGCTTAAAATAACAAAATATTGACATTTTTCTACATACCCTTGAACTATTAATTTTTTTAAACAATGCCCTTAATATGGACAACGTTATATAACAATTTATACTTTGTTGTATGCACTCTTATATACTTACTTGACATGACCTTGTGCAATATTTCTTGGTATACATTTATTCAACTTCCGCCATAATTATTTCTTTAAATTCCTGAATTATTTTTGAGTGAGTCACGTAAACATAACTCTTTAACATGCCCCAAAAATAAAATTCCGGAGCTGTGAAGTCTGGCGAGCGTGTTGGCCAGGCGATGTCTTTATATCTTGAAAAGAAGTTCCCAGGAAACACTCTGCGATGCACATTCATTGATGTTCGAGCGGTATGGGCCGTTGCCCCATCTTGCTGGGACCACAGGTTGTTAGTATTCATGCGCTTACCTTGCTGTTAAGAGATCAGAAAGGTTGATTAGCAGTGGAAACGCTTGGTAAAATGATTCCTGGGCACCCCATTTCACGATTTAGGGACATCACCTGGCCACCACGTCTATAAGACTTAACAGCTCTGGACTTATTTCTTGTGGGACATGTTAAAGAATCATGTTTATGTGACTCACCCAGAAACAATTCAGGAACTTAAAGAAAGAATTGTGGTGTAAGTGAAAACAATTTAACAAGCAACATTCATTGAATAAAATATTGTCAAGTTTCTAGGAGTACATACACAAATATACATTGCATATAATGTTGGCCATCTCAAGGATATCATTTAAAAAAATTAAACATTCAAGGGTATGTAGAACATTTTCAATCGTTTGTTGTTATTTTAAGTTCAATTCGAAACATTTAGTAGATAAAATATTAAATATACAGGCTTATTAAATAGGTCAACATATGATGCACCCCCCCTCCCCCCGCCCCCCCCCGTACATACAGTACTCTCGGAAACTTGATATTCCATGTAACTCAACACGTGCACATGCACACAGTTGTTGGCGTCAGCCATCACAATCTAACGTCATTCAACTGTATAACCTCTCAGTTTGTGTAACTCGAGTGGAACATTCGTGCTTTGGTGTTTTTACAAGTGTTGTGTTTGTTAGTTTTCCAATTCAGTAACGTGTTATTCGAATTAATAAAATATTATATGTACAGTGCCGTATTGCATTTTTATATTTTACACGCATTTATGTACACCATTATATCAACACGTAATATATTGTACTGTACATATATTACCCTTACTTTACCGTACAATACTACAATATAGTACAATTGTACCTATAATATTCGATACTGTACTGTGATTCATCCTTGTTTAATAAACATAACATAATAAACATGAATCTTATGCAAGCTCATTCGTAAAACTCGACATTTCAATAACTTGACACCATCTCAGTCCACATTAGGTCAAGTTTCCGAGACTCTACTGTAATTATTTTAAACTTTTTTTGTGTGTTTTTATTGTCTCACGACCCCTCGTAGAGAGGAAGTATTGTTTTGGTCAAAAAATTGGAAACTAAGATTTTGATAGATATCGACGTATAATGACATCCCTGAACCTGAAAAAGTGGTTTTCGAGATGCCGTCTCTATCTTGGACTAGAGCTGAAACCGTTATACTGATCGGACTAGAACTTTGTATCCAGGGTTTTAATATAAGGTTCTCTAGATATATTTTTAGAATTATATATCCAACCCTAAAATTAAGTGTAGTTTAGTTAAGGGTGAAAAGAGAAAAGATCTATTTTCTCAAAATCTGCTATAACGATTCTGATTAAAATTCGTATCTAGATACTGTTAAACATTACAAACAAAATGGTGCATCTCATTTCCCCATGAAAATGACTTTGAGGGTACTTTAAATGAGCAGAAATTTATAATTTTGACAATATCTCCTCCACTCTTTGAGATACGACATAATTTATCATGCCAAAGTTGTCGGATTACGAAAAGTAACAAACCTTTATTTGAAATAGTTTCCGAGCTAAAATAATAATAATAATAATATTTATCACCGCGTCTTACTACCCGTTCGGGTTATACGCTTCCGAGCTAAAAGAAAATATGTTTTTTCAATGGAGGTCTGTAAACTGGGGTAATTGATTGCTATGCTCTGTGGTGGACCAAAAGGTCTATTTTTCTCAATGTTTCTGTAACAATGTATATTATCTTATTTATGTTATTTGGTGGAATGTGATGCTTTTTAACCATTATGTTTCTGCAACAATATATATTGGTTTGTTTCACATATCTTACAAGTTTAAAGTAAACGCCTCCATTTTTAGGTAAAGAAGCGAGAAAGTATGTGTGGTACACCGTACCACTTAATGTTAGCATGGTATAATGGTTTCACTGGTCTCAATTCAACTGTTTTCTAGTGAAGACTTCAGGCTACCATACAAAGATGCGATGATTGGTTCGAGCTGTAGTTTCATAAGTTACTGATTATCCATGGGATGAGACAAACTCTTTAAGGCTAATCTCCCAAACCAGCATGCCAACAATCAGAATAGGCCTAATTTGTTTTTCCTGATATCAACACAATAAACATTCATAATTAGGTATCCTATGTATTTTATTTATAGTAGAATTTTACGATAAATTTTAATCCCAATTTACGATTTTAAATATTAAGGGAGCACGCAGAATAAACCGTCAGTCTCTTGTAGTTTGACTGTGATGGAGAGGCTCAGGCTTGAATCCCAGCCGGGTGGTTTTAACTAAATGATTTCCCAATTTTCCTATACGCAAATGTTGAGACATTTTCTTTCAAACTTACTTTTATTATTCCTAGTTCAACAGTATAAATTTTATCCCGGATTATTAGTAATAGCCTACAAAAAAAATATCTTAAAATCAAGGTTAAGTATCGACTAAATATTTTCTAAATTTTTAGTACATAACATCCATTTGCTGTTAGCCTCTGGTTACTGTGAGCTACAGAATCAAGCTCTAGGGCTAAAACTATGTACAGTATATTCACATCAAAACACCAATTCTTTTCACCATGGCAAGGTAAAAAAAAACCTTTTTACCCGCCTTGTTTTGCTATCCATTCGGGTTTTACGCATTCTAATAACTATGCTGATTGGGTAGGGATTAAGAAAGTGAAATTTGAAAGAAAACGTACCCACATTCGCATGAAGTAAAAGTAGAGATACATTTAGAAAATATAGTCCTCAGTACACCCAAGCAAGATTTGAACTCCAGCCACTCAATCAACGGAAAACCTGACGATATGTAACACTGACACTTTGTTCGTATGCCCATTGATGAAGTAATAAACATGTTTCGGTCCCCTTTTTTTTAACGTTTGGTAGGTTTTAGATCAGTGGTTTCCAGCTTGAGGGGCATGAAGCTCTTTCAGTGAGGGGGTGGTGGGGGGTAGGAGGGGAACAATTTATAGATAGCGTTAGAAATCATTTAAAAATTACAAGATAATTTTTATTTAAATAACTTTTCCAAAGTAATTAAGAAAATTATTTCTTGTGGTAATGGCAACTGACAACTAGTAATAAATTCGATACCCAGCCAATAGTGTGTATGTACAGTATATGTTTATTTTCAAGCCTGCAAGCCTCGAATTTGACTCCCAATTCTACTTTCTAACCTCCCCCTAAGCCAGAGGTTCTTAGCCCTTTTAGAACAAAGGAGCCTTTGTACCAAAAAAAAAACGCATGCTGGAGCCCTCATAGCATTTCTAACACTTCACTCAATAA
Organism: Timema douglasi; assembly: GCA_901482245.1. NCBI lineage: Eukaryota > Metazoa > Arthropoda > Insecta > Phasmatodea > Timematidae > Timema > Timema douglasi. Next base: position 42,881 of record CABEEJ010000136.1, read on the forward strand.
CGACAGTTAACGTTTGTTTACAAGTAGAAAATCATACAACAGACAAAAAATCTCACTTGTTCTGGATACAGTTTTGGCAAATGTCCTTTATTAAGACTTGAGAAAATTGGCAATCATAATAACTGATGCTATTATACATTGTGGAAAACAAATAAATAATATAATAAAATTGACTTACGGAGACTGAGATGACTATGTTAGAGCCCAGTTGGAAAAACGCTGCCTTAAGCTACCATTGCGGCATCGTGTAACACCACCGAATCTTCAATTCTGACTCTCATAAAAACCAAACAGCGATGTTCACTCGAAGTGGAAAGCAATTTGAGGTGTGCTCTCTCAAACATCAAACCCAATATTCAAGAACTGATGGGGTAAAAAAACACTGCCAGCTATCGCGATCATTCATCAGTATTTTTTCTACTTTTATCCTGTCATTGTTACTTTAATTTTTGTATAAAATAAAAAATTGACTAGAGAGAACTAAACAATTATTTTTATGTATAAATATCCCAAAAATAAGGGTGTAGGGGGTTGTGTAAATTTGATTATCTACCAACGTGGGCGTCAGCTGAAAAAGTTTGGGAACCACTGTTTTGAACTGTTAAGCGGGGTCCACATATATATCAGATTCTCGTATCGTACCGCAACACTTATCTTGTGCAATTTTGACGGGACTCCGTATTCTCGTTGCAATCATGAGCGCGATAACACTCTTCGATGGCCGCATTGTCTAGGGCGTCACTTTCACCATAGACTGTCCAGCGTTTCCCAAGTGGGTTTCCGTGATTTGTATTAAGAGTTCATCGAGAAAATTTAAAAACTAAAAAAAAAAATCATACAAAC
>CABEEJ010000136.1:43821-75411 GCA_901482245.1 Timema douglasi
GAAAAATGTAGCTTTTTTTTTTTAGCTAATACGCTAAACGTATTTGCAGAATTCCATTATGTTGTACAAAATATTAAAAGGTCCTATGACTAAATTTAACTGGAAAACACAGGACTAGAACACTAATTACAAGGAGATTGGGGTTAAAATCCTGGTTGGGTGTACCAAGGGTGGTTTTTACTAGATTGTTTTCCACTCTCCCTCCACGCAAAGTGAATACACTTCCTCCAAATGCAACTTTCTTCATCCCTAGCTCACTAGCGTAATTAGTACAGATGCATATATCCTGACCATAGTAAGAAGATGCGGTGCTAAAGAAAAAAAAAATAGAACGATACGCTTATTAGATCGTTTCGACCCGCTACTCGCCGGTATTTCGCCGTCGCATGAAAGGAAGCTACGGGGTGGGGATACGACACGTGTTGACGTGTTCCACCACAACCCACGATTATATGAAATAAGGCCCGCTACAAAGATCGTGACGGAACCGGGATCAGATCTGCTAAATTAGTGTCTCTAGCGTGTCACTGGTATTGTCAACCTGATCTAGCCTTGATCGCGACGGGAATACGATACGAGGATCTGATACAAGTATGAACTCGGCTTTTCTGAGTGCTTGTCTCCTAAAAGATCATCTGGCAGCTGAATGTGTGTTGGTAGCTACGACTCTTTCTAGCCTGGGAGGAAGGTGCTCAATACCCGTCTGTGTTTACTGGACTGCTTTTCCTATTACATAGTTCCCCAGCCATTATTTAGACGATTACTGAGTTTTTAATATTTTAAGCACTGCGTCTTACTATCCGTTTGGGTTGTAAGCCTATGTACTAATTACACTAGTGGCTTAGGGATTAGGAAGGTTTAATTTATAAGAAGTGTGCCCGCATTAGTGTAGATGGAGAGTGGAAAACCATCTAGGTAAAACTCAAAGATGAATTTAGAATCATGCCTTATTTAATACAACATTATATGCGCAGAAGCATGCCTCTTTAGGTGCGTCTTGCTTTATGCCTCTTGCCTCATGCAACACGAACTGTTTACACATTTTCCTCTCTTTTCATGCGTCGGTGTAGAAAGAAACGGAAGCGCCATGAGTTCTGGATGAGTCAGTTTCTAGAATAATGTAATTGCAGAAATATTATCAGAAGTGTGTGTGATGGCCACCACAACAATGGCTATCTCTGATTATTATTGATAAATCTAATTGTTTTTTCAGTAACCTACTCCATCATTTCGCGGAAAACACAACTATAAATAACTATACAACAATTATACAACCCAACGACACCACCTTTAAAAGTTCTCAAGGGACTTTGAGGCAAGAGTGTTGTAACGTGCTACCCAAATATTATGGGGAGCACTTGCGCCCACTTACGGCTAGGCGCACAACTACTTTTGGGGCATGCGCAGGCACATCCCTCAACGTGCATCTCATGTTGCATGAAAGGAGGCATAGTCTAAACGCCCCTGGTAGGTTACGTTTAAATCATGTAGGCCTAAAGAGGAACTATACAGTAATCCATACTTATTGGAAGCTTTTAATAAATTTTAAATTAACTTTATAACAAATAAATCAAATAAGACATATTTCTGAAATACTAAATGTTAGTGACATTCAATAGATGTTGGTTGTATTAGGTGGTCTTTCTATAAAAATCAAGGTTTATATATCATTACCTCAATATATAGTTATATATATTCCGTTCACGATAGGTTTTTACCTGGATGACAGTTCGAAAATCATATGTTTAGGTTTTGGGTTGCCAACACTTGTAAAAGATCACAGTTTTGTTATAAATGTAAATATCTTTAATTACCTGTTATATATTACATTTAAAATAACGTAAACTTAAGTTTTCTCAGACTATTTCACTTTTTTAAATAATTTCTTTTTACCCAACTCGAAACAATATTTTAAACATAATTAAAAGTACTTATTTTTCGTTTTGGAACGTTATTGATTATGTTTAATATAGTGCACACATAAATACCTTTTAATACAGGCATCGTATTTACTTGGAAAAGAGAAAATTGTTGTCATTTTTTTACATACAATAAATGATTTTATGATTATTTTATCGTATTTTGAAATATTTAACTGAATGATATATTTTCATCAACTGCGTGTCTGCATCATTGTAAAAAACTTGTTTACCGTTATGTTCAATCATATGGTTTAGATTCGTCAGTCGCCATTTTGAAGCTATGTTCGTTAGAGGTTTTTGTGAAAGTGGTGTTAATATTTTTTTAAGGGGGATAAAACTATAAATAAACTTTGTATCCGTCCTCAAATAAATATATAAATAATATTGGCCTAAATTACTGTGGTTAACTATCACATTAATATATTACCATCTGTTTTCATTAGTCATCCAAATAATAGATGTCAGCTGTTGGCGTAGTGATATATTAGGGATTACTTCTAGTAACATTTCGAGCTGTCATCCAGGTAAACTTAATTCGTGATTGACTTATACCTGTATGTTCAGGCTAGAGCCAGGATCCCCTACAGAAGCAGTTTTATAACTGAGACCTTTACAATTCAATAAAGTTACCTCTCTCCTCATGTTACTTTGAATTAATGTACGCTACATATAGTAATGAAGTGCATCAAGACTCATAGTTTTAAATGTATATAAATCTAAATATAGTCAACTCTGGTTTTAGTGAAATTGGTTGTAGTGAACATTCGGCCTCAGTGAACTAGTCCCAACCCCCATACATTTCAATGTGTGTTAAAAAATTTGTTTATAATGAACCTTCAACTTCGGTTTTAATGAACACAAAAATTAAAACTTTCAATAAGAAATGTCAATGTAACATAATAATTCTTGTTTAAACTTGAAGACGCCGATTCTCCAGCCTAGTTCCTGGTTTGATTGCACAAAGCATGACAAAGTACGGAATGAGGAAAAGAAATGCAGGGGGAGGAGGGAAGGTCTGGTCTTAAACAGTCACTGTACTCATAGACCTTGCTTAAGTTTTAATACCTTTGACTGCGGCAAGTAAAGAAAGACAGTCTTCTGAATTGTATTAATATGACAGGAGTTACAGGACAGTGAATTACAGTATGTGGCCATTTAGTAATTGTTTTCACTAATCTCTTTCTTCAAAAAGGTATATGTAACTCAAAAATTTTGACTTTTCTACCCAATTTAGTTGTTTTGAATGCATGGATATTTTGTAATCAAGTGTGTAAAAAGCACATACTCTAGAAAAGGATCTGGAAAAATATCAACCAAACCAATACACTGTAAACAGCAGTTATTACCGATTTTTTTAAAGATTAATTAATAGATTTCAATAAAAAGCGATTGTGTATGAACTTTTTTTTGTAACTAGCCCACTACTTTCTGATAAAAACAAAACGGTTTTAGTGAATTTCCAACATAGTGAACAAAATATCTGAGTCCGTAGAGGTTCATTACAACCAGAGTCGACTGTAATATTATAGTGATTTCCTAGGATATTATATTCTTATTGGTCGCTATTATATGAGTGTTTGAAACATGTTCTTATTTGTGACCAGATATGATTAAAATATCTGTGTATGTTTTAAATAAGTTTGAAATGATTAATATATATGCTGACAAATAAGAATATATACATGTATAAGTTCTTATTAAAAATTATTACATATATTATTTAATGTATAATTAAATATATATATTTAATAATAACCAGAACACAATACTTAGCATTTATAATTAAACACCAAGAAAATTAAGATATATATATATATATATATATATATATATGTGTGTGTTTGAAATAAATAAAGATATCTCCTAAGTTTCTAAGCGATTTACTTTTATTCGCATAGTGTTGTGTTCTGATTATCATTTAACCAGCGATTTTTGCTCTTACACAGTGCATATCTATTAAAGTGCATAGTATAATACTAATTTGCAATTAGTAAAGCCCTCCGGTTTCAAGTCCCATGTATCTGAAATCAATCTGTAGATTAGTAACGATTGGTAACTAACTTCGGTGGCCGCATGGTCCGACGCGCTACTCTCACTATAGACCGGCTGACAATGACGGGGAGATCAAGGTTAGAATCTCGGTCGGTTGTGCTGAGTGTGGTTTATCTAAAATGGTTTTCCCCTCTTCCTCCACGCAAGTGTGGCTACACTTCCTCTAAATATATCCTCCCTAATTTCTAAACCCATTAGCGCGATTGGTACATAAGCGTGTAACCCAAAAAGGTAGTAAGACGCGGTACTAAAAAAAAAGTAAAGATTCTACACCATTTGAAATATATTATCGTCTTTGCGTAGGAAAAGGGCTGAAACACAACACATAAATATGCCTACACCTTAGATAATTATTTTACGAGCAAATGACAAGTTTTATTCTAATATGTTCTCGGATAAATCTACATAAATCTAATAGTTTTAAAGAATGAGTAACGTGAACCCTTTGGCAATAAATTTTTTAAATAACTAAATAAATACGGAGAAGGATACAATTATTATAATCTATATTTTTTGCCTTAAAATGCTATCTCAATATTATAAAAGTAGAACTCTTGAGCTATAAATTATTGAGTAGAAAATAAATTTGTTTGATATAGTATGTTGTATTAATACGTTCCAGTAATTTATTTACTGTACATACAACCTTAAAAGTTTCTGTTCACAGACTCTTCAATATTACTTATGTTTTCACTGTACATAAATCTTGAACCAGTAAACCTACTTCCCTCTCTTGGTTCATTTACTATCTACAGTAGACTCGCAATTAATCAAGGTAATTGAGATCGAATCTACCTCGGACATGAAAAAACTCGGATGATACGGAGCGTGTAAGATTTATAGGTTTTAATAGGATGAGTAGATTATAAATCACTAAAACGCACTGCATTTGTGTACTGTATATTGTTTGTAAGTTTCAAATTATTAATTTATTAAAATACATTACATTACAAAGTATTACATTCATTTTGTTATAGAGTTAGGCTTAATTTTAAAAGTTTGTATAAATATTTAACTATTGTATACATATTGTGTTAAAATTTGACACTTTGACAGAATGAGTGCCTTGGTTAACACAGAGCCTCGGATAAGCGGGGCTTGGATAATCACGAGTTTACTGTATTTGTTTTGAAGTAAACAAAGAGATCTTATTGAGGTTAGACTCTATGTTTATGCAAAGTGAATGTGTGGATACGAAGAATTTAATTTGACACAAGTATAAAGGACCAAAGTCCGATCTAAACAGGATATCCAGGGTGCTAACTAGTCAAGATGTTTAATCAGTTGGAAAAAAATGTTTAGGTTTAATAGTACAGGACACGACGTTTTGATAAATATAAGTATATATTTCATTTAAAAACAATATTTTCAGTATTTATAAAAATAATGGCTAAGAAATAGTTCCAAGATATATTTTTCAAACTGGCGAGTACAATCTTTTTGGTTAAGTTGATTTGTTAGTGAAAGTTTGAAGTGTAAGACGCGGCCATGATGGGAATCTGTGTTAATGCGAGCTAAAGTCGCGGATGAATGAGTCTTGTCCATCTAACAGCTTCCTAGATGTTATTCAGTTCCCAGCTGGCGATATGGCTCACAGCCTTCTTGAAGCATCAATTCATCTGCTGTCATTGGCTCCACTTTCTACTGATGAATTCTTTCTTCACTCAGATTCAATGTCCTGTCTATCCACAGAGAAGGAAGTATTACTTTTTATTCGGACCCTTAACAATCTACGGTGAGAAGTAGTATCTATGGAGCTTTCCAACATTATAAACATTTGTTAAGTCATCTTTAAATCTGCGTTAAAAAAAGATACAACGGGCATGTAAAAAATATTATGAATAATATACCCACTTCAGTGGCCGCATAGTCTAAGGCGCTACTTGTGCAATATACTAGACTGCCGATGACGGGGAAATCGTGGCTCAATCCCAGTTGGGTTTTCTGAGGGTGGTTTTTCCTAAATGGTTTCCCACTCAATATTTGGGTGGCCATATGGGAGCAGCGCTCTGATTGGTTGAATTTGGTCATGTGACAACGCCCCTCGGTCTCTGATTGGCCGTTGGTTTCCCCCTCTCCTTCCCCTTATTCTGACCCCCTCCCCAACCTCCTGATCCCATTTCCAGTATTTCAAACTTGTTTATTCTTGTCACATTGGTTTTTTGTGTTCATTGCTTTTTTATGTGTGCTCAATGGTTATTTATGTATGCTCATTGCTTTTTTATTTGTGGGAATTGGTTATTTATGTCTGGTTACGATTTAGAAGGGCGTTGGAGTTTTGTATTGGTGTGGGGGAGTTTATTGTAGTAGGATTGAGACGGGGCGTTGGAATTATTTATTTATTTATAGGCGTGCAGTCCACGGTGACGGGCACTCCTCCTTCAGCCTCGTTAGTGAGCATCTTCTCTGGCCTGCCGCTTAGCAAAGCGTGTGAGAGATGGTTCCTCCTGCCTTGAGACCACTTTCAATTCCCCTTACTACCCCTCCTTAGAGGTATGTGTTGCAACCCCCTCCCCTACCCCTTTATGTGGCAATAGGTTTTCCCTGATGACTGGCGCAAGTTTGGCGGCTTGACAAGACAGGAATAGTTCACGACCTTGAATTATGTCGCAACCCTCCCCTTCTATGTGGCAATGGGTTTTCCCGGATAACTGGCGCCAGTTTGGTGGCTTGACAAGAAAAAAAAAGAACATGACCTTGAATGATATCGCAACCCTCCCCATCTATGTGGCAATGGATTTTCCCTGATGACTGGTGCCAGTTTGGCGGCTTGACAAGACAGGAATAGTTCACGACCTTGAATTATGTCGCAACCCTTCCCTTCTATGTGGCAATGGGTTTTCCCGGATAACTGGCGCCAGTTTGGTGGCTTGACAAGACAAAAATAGAACATGACCTTGAATGATGTCGCAACCCTCCCCATCTATGTGGCAATGGATTTTTCCTGATGACTGGTGCCAGTTTGGCGGCTTGACAAGACAGGAATAGTTCACGAACTTGAATGATGTTGCAACCCTCTCCTTCTATGTGGAAATGAGATTTCCCGGATGACTGGCACCAGTTTGGTGGCTCAACAAGACAGAAATAGAACACGACCTTGAATCGTGTCGCAACCCTCCCCTCTATGTGGCAATGGGTTTTACATGATGACTGGCACCAGTTTGGCGGCTTGGAAAGACAGGAATGGTTCACGAACTTGAACCATGTCGCAACCCTCCCCTTATTTGTGGCAATGGGTTTTCCCGGATGACTGGCGCCAGTTTGGTGACTCAACAAAACAAAAATAGAACACGGCCTTGAATGATGTCGCAACCCTCCCCATCTATGTGCCAATGGGTTTTCCCTGATGACTAATGACAGTTTGGTGGCTCGACAAGACGGGAATAGCTCACGACCTTGAATGATGTCGCAATCCTCTCCCTAGCAATGGGTTTTCCCAATGTCGTCATCGCAATGTCGCAGCCCCTCGCCCCCACACCCCTATATGGTAATGGGTTTTCTCCCGGTGATGTCACAACTATAGAGCATTGACACAGATATGATTATGGAAAATCAATGGCCTCGGAAGCCTCAGATAGGAGCTGCTATCCCCCACCCCAAAAGTCTACTAAAATAAGTTGTTTGGTATCGTCCGTCAACATGTTTGGATTTAGGTATCCGTCATGGATCGGAGGAGTATGGTAGAAATGTTCCAGTTTTTACGAGGTGTGAGGAAGAGTAGAAAAGTACCCCAGTTCACCCGAGCGAGATTCGAACCGACGACCTACCCTGCCATAACAATATGAGTGAAACGTACCCTTTCTGGCAAAACGTTTGTTAGGGATGATTAAAAAAATATTCTGTAGGTAGAATGCCTACAGTATACACAGCGGGTATTCGATTTACCCCCCCTCTCCCGCGCCAGATTTAGATGAGCCTGATATTTAGACAGCATGCACACTGGGATTCAAACCTCGATATCTTTAGCACGGCTAGTTTCTGATAGAATGGTCGTACTTTCTGTACCCCCCCCCCCCCNGGGGGGGGGGCGAATTTTTGTGCCCCCCCCCCCCCCATTTTATAAGGGGCATTGCTGGTTGACAAGATTTTTATAGACCGGGTAGAATGTGTATGCGCATTTTCTTCAAACGTCGATCACTCTGTCATCAGACGTCTAGTGACACCCTAGACCATGCGACCATCTATGCATGTTTAAAATGCATTGTGACGGTAGATTTCTACCCAAGGACCTAGTATTTTTTTGCCAGTGATAGGATACAAATATGGTCGGATGAATTGTTGGATTTTTTTCCAAATGCTTTCATTGTCTACCTTCACGAAAATGAGGGCACGCTAACCTTTTAAATTATTCATATCTAGCAATCCCACATGGCTTTGCCACTGTGTAAACTGTAGGTATTTCTACCACCGGAACATTTTCTTAATCATCCCTACCATACGTTTTGCCAGAAAGGATACGTGTCACTCATATAGTTATGGCAGGGGAGGTCATGAGTTTGAATCTCGCTCGGGGGAACTGGGGTAGTTTTCTACTCTTCCTCACTCCTCGTAAAAGCTGGAACATTTCTACCTTACTTCTCCGATCCTTGACGGATACCTAAATCCGCGCATGTCGACAGACGATACCAAACAACCAATTTTAGAAGGCTTTCGGAGTGGGGGATAGCGGCCCCTATCTGAGGCTTTAGAGGTCCTTGATTTTGCTTAATCATAACTGTGTCAATGCTCTATAGTTGCGACATCACCGGGAAAAAATCTATTGTCATATAGGGGTGTGGGGGCGAGGGGCTGCGTACATTGCGATGATGACACTGGGAAAACCCATTGCTAGGGAGAGGGTTGCGACATCATTCAAGGTCGTGAACTATTCCCGTTTTGTCGAGCCCCCAAACTGGCATTAGTCATCAGGGAAAACCCATTGGCACATAGATGGGGAGGGTTGCAATATCATTCAAGGCAGTGTTCTATTTTTTTTTTGTCGAGCCGCCAAACTGGCGCCAGTCATCTGGGAAAACCCATTGCCACAAAGAAGGGGAGGGTTGCGACATCATTTAAGTACGTGAACTATTCCTGTCTTATCGACCCATCAAACTGCCACCAGTCATCAAGGAAAACCCATTGCTACATAGATGGGGAGGGCTGTGACATCATTCAAGGTCGTGTTCTATTTCTGTCTTGTTGAGCCGCCAAACTGGTGCCAGTCATAAGGGAAAACCCATTGCCACATTGAAGGGGAGGGTTGCTACATCATTCAACGTCGTGAACTATCCCTGTCTTGTCGAGCCGCCACACTGGTGCCAGTCATCAGGGAAAACCCTTTACCACATAGAAGGGGAGGGTTGTGACACCATTCAATGTCATGAACTACTCCTGTCTTGTCGAGCTGTCAAACTGGCGTCAGTCATCGGGAAAACACATTACCACACAGGGGAGTGGAAAGAGGGTGTTGCGACACATACCTATCAGGAGGGGAAGTGAGGGGAAGGGAAAGGGGTCTCAAGGCAGGGAAAACCACCTCTCACAATCTTCGCTAAGCGGCCGGCCAGAGAAGATGCTCACTAGCGATGCCGAAGGGGGAGCGCTCGGTGCCATGTACTCTACGCCAATAAATAAACAAAAAACTGCAACGCCCCGTCCCAATCCTACGGCAATAAACTCCCCCACACATAAAAAAACTCCAACGCCTGTCCTAATCCTAACCAGACATAAATAACCAATGAGCACAAATAAAAAAGCAATGAGCATACATAAATAACCATTGAGCACACATAAAAATGCAATGAACACAAATAAAAAACAAATGAGATAAGAATAAACCAGTTTGGAACATTGGAAAGGGTGTCAGGAGGAGGGGTGGGGAAGAGGAAAACAATTATCAAATCAGAGACCGAGGGGCGTGGTCACGTGACCAAATTCAACCAATCAGAGCGCTGTTACCATAGGGCCACCCAAATATTCCACGGTACTACGCAAATGCATGTATACGTCCTCTAAATTCAACCTTCATAATCCTTAACCCATTCTTGAAATTAGTAAATAGGCGTGTAATAATTTATTAAAGGTCAATAACAGGTACAATTATTAGCAGAAACCTGCCTCAGTGGCATAGTTAGCTAACGTGCTAGTTTCATGTTAAGCTAGACTGCCGAGGACGGGGGGATCGAGGTTCAAATCTCAGTCTGATGAGCTGGAGGTAGTTTTCTCTAATGGTTTTCCACTCTCTCCCCCCACTAATGTGGTTCACATCCTCTAAATTCAAACTTCCCAATCCCTAGCACAATAATGTAATTAGTACATAAGCACATAGCTCGAACGGGTAATGAGAAGTGGTGCTAAATAAAAATATATATTCGCAGAAAATGTGTTATAGTAAAGAATAATTGTAGTTCATAGTTTGAAATTCTAAATAATTTTACTTTTGAACGAATAATAACACCGTAACCCTCATTATTTTCAAATAAATGTACTTTATTACTGGCTAAAGAACATACAGTGTTATTTATTTAATATTAGTAGTAGAGTATAAAAGATGCATGTAGGTAAGCAAATGTGTAAGATGGTGGCCCCCATGAGTTACGAGCACGGTCACCATGGCAACGGCAATGCTACCAACATCACGGTTCTTGATTCTATACAGTACTAGTGCTAACAACCTTGTGGCCACTAACTATCCTAGAGTGTCAATGCTACCAACCTCACGGCCTATAATAAACAGGGTGGCGTGCAACCTAATGAGTGCAAATAATTACCCTGGCAACGTTCAACATATCTAACGATACTAACTCCCCAGTAATATAAAAAGCTTTAAGCCTCATTCATTGCTGTTAATTTACTAGCGTACAAGTGACTCATGTTCTCTTGGAGCATCAATGCTGCCAAATTCGCGGCTGCTAGTTACTTGGCTCCCGGTCCCAACTAGATCTTAATCATATCAGAACCGGTTTTCCCCTCTCTACTTTTCATATACAAACCAGACTTTTTGTGTTTCATCCATTCCCCTCTTCCCTCCCACAGCCCCTACCACACCTCATCTCACCCCTACAGACTTCTAGTGATCCAACCTTCCACCCCTGCCCTACACGCTTCTTTCTACTGAGAACCAAATTCGATTCTTAACATAACTGGAAATAGAAAGTTTATCACTATCTCCTCTATACCTCTCCCATCTTCTTTTCTAATCTTCCAGCAATAAACATGCTTGTTTCCTGTACTCCAAGAATTCAGCAGCCGTGGCGTCGGTATCACTGGCGTTTACCATGGTAGTCGTGCTAATAGCTCATAGGGGCTACCACCTTACGTATTTTCTTGTCCATAGGCATCTATAACTCCACTATACTCTTAGTCGTTGACACTTATATCTATTTATCTAGGAATTCAAGGTTTGACTATTGACAGAATTTAAAATTTAACCTTTTGAAATTAAGTCTGTTATATTTCAAAATAAAATCAATTATCATCTAGAATCTGCTTGATTTGTGTGTTATGTAATAATAAAGACATGACAAATTTATTGTCTAAAAGCCTTCTATAAACGTCACTTGGAATATATTTTTCCTCAAATACGTAACTGGATTTTCCACCCTCTTTCACTGCACCTATAGAGCGCAAAGGTAGCACACTGACCCAACTCCATTGACAATAATATTTATTAACAATTTAGGCTTAAAACCAGTCTATTAAATATTCATGGTGTTTTATGCCACTATAATTAAAAATCTTACAAATAAAATATTGTTAAATAATTATTGATGCTTGGCGGATGTTCTTTGCAATTCATCAATCTTTTTTTGGAATTGATGATTGATGCATGAACTAAATATGAACTAATGAGGGGGGAAATGAAAAAAAAATAATTCCTTCCACTCAAACCAAAATCTCTGGGATAGAATGTGGAAGGGAGAGTTTAAAGAGGGATACCAAGACCAGAGTGCATGAATCAGATAGCAGACGATGTTAGCAAAAGACGTTACAAAGACAGGGGCGGATTAAGGGGGCTTCCAGAGGGGCCATGGTCCCGGGTCCTAAGCTTGAAGGAGCCCCCAAGGATACCCCGTACATTAATTTTTTTATTGCTTCAATTATTTAATTAAAATATTTGAAACTAACAAAATATAATACTGCTGGTTGGCGGTGTCACTTGAAGGGAGAAATGTCGGGTCTAGATTAGGGAACACGTGCCACAGGAGGAGAAAGGCTGGTGCTAGCTAGCACAGGCCTGATCGCTTCCCCCACCACTCCGTGACAGAACACCTGTTTGAAAAATAGACTCCACTCTGTATTGTGTGAAAATAAGCTAAATTATTAGTTATCTTACCATTAGAAAGTGATATAACACGACGGCTATTTTTTTAATCATGCTGTGTCAGAATTTGCAAAAAAAAAATCAAGTCAAGTCCCTTTGTGAGTTTTGTTAACAATAATAATTAAAAAAATTTGATTTTTTAGAAGTTTTGAAAATATTGTATGCCCTAAATATTTTTTATGATTTGGCAAGTAAGTTTTATATATTATTATTATTATCATCATCATTATTTAAATTATTACATTATGTGAAAGAAAATGTATATATAAGCTGAGATTTCAACAATTGTTTATTTTCTGTCTGATGGTTTTATGGTTTGATGGTCTGATAGTGTCATATGGTTTTAATTTTGTTTGAGCCGTTCATATTATAAAAAAATTGCCACGTGCCCCCACATTTTGCAAGTGGCTCCAAGCTTCCAAATTACTTGATCCGGCCCTGTAAAACAAATATGTAAAAATAATTGACCCAGGATAGGCAAAAGTGAAGAGATGCAGCAAAACAATCGCAAGATTGATGATCTAATGATGAGGACAATAGAAATCCTTATTTCTTACTTTTATTACTGCTAGTGTAAGGGCTATATTTAAAACAAAATTAAATATAATATTTAGCATTGCCTTATGTAGCTATAATATTGGGATTAATATGTACTACATAATATAATATAGTTAAGTATGTATTCATTCTTGAAATTATACAAATATGTATGTGTGTGACACATGAGTTCCTCTTTAACAACAATTAGAGAACGTTAATTAATAAAAATATATTATACGACTCACTTTTAAATACGTTCACATGGTATGTTGTGTTATAGTGTGGAATAAAATGCTCAAAATCAGTTATCATTGAACCTTAAATACATTTTTCATCGAAAACAAATGTATTTTTAATTTCTCATGTGAAGAATAAGTATTGGAATCATGTAAACAATTTATCTCGAGGTTATGATAAATATTCACGGTACGTTTTATGGGAGCATGAACCCAAAAAAGTGTATTTTACAATTCTTTTATCTCCATGTATGTCTGTCTGTCTGCCCCTGGTCACGGATTCAAAATGGTTTCATGATCATTGTTCAAATTTGATGTTTAAATACTATAGGGTTATACAAGCCCTGCAATTAAGGGTAGTTTACTGATGAGCAATTTATTGCGTTCCACATTTCTTAGTAATGTTCATAATTTTTTTATTTATAATGCATATCTAGAATTTGTTTGACATAAAAAATAGTAATATATAACTCGATTTTGGGGAAAAAATCATTGAAGGGTAGTTTACGGTTGAATGATTTTTCAAAAACTCATAATATTTTACAAATGGCTTAATAATTTGGTTACAAATGGTTATCTTTGGCATGTTTGACATTACAAATAACGGTGTGTACTTGTTATTAGGTGAAAACTCACTATGGGTAGTTAGCTGCAGCCTGATTTAAAAAAAAATTGGAAATATTTTTAAAATTGCTGTAACGATTTGATTCCAAATGGGTATCTTGGTAGTGTTTAACATGCCAACTAACAATGTTGACTTGTTTTTAGGATAAAACTCATTTATGGGCAGTTTATAAATGACTGATTTTTTCAAAAACATTTTACAAGTGGCTCTAATGATTTGGTTTTAAATGGGTAGCTTGGGAGATTTTGACATGACAAATAATTGTGTATATCATACTAGTTTTTGGAGATAAAAACCCATTTATAGGTAGTTTACTGATTACTATTTTTCTTTCCAAAACTTGAAATATTAAAAAATGCTCTTAACGATTTGGTTTCAAATGGATATTATTTGAATATTTTAAATGCAAATTAACATTGTGCGCCTATATTGGTTTTTGGAGTAACAACTCATATTTATGTTGTTTACTGATGATTGATTATTCAAAAAATTGAAATATTTAAAAGCTTGAATTTACAATTTGGTTCTGAATGGGCATCTCGAGTATATTTGACATGACGATTAAATTGTTTTGTTTTTTTTCAGGTAAAAACCCATATATGATGAATGATTTTTCCAAATTTATAAATATTTTTAAATTGGCCATAACGATTTGGTTCTAAATGGATATTTTGGTAGTGTTTGACATTACAAATATCCCCGTATACATTGTTTTTGGTAAAAATTTTATAAAGGGTCTTTTACTGAGGAGTTACTTTTAAAAATTCGAAATATTTTCTAAATGGCTATAACAATTTTGCTTAAAAGTATATCTAGTGAGTTTTTGACATTAACATGACAAATAAGGCAGTATACAGGTTTAGAGGTGGGGAGAGGGGGGGGGGCGTAAATTTGGCTATGGGTAGTTTAATAACGACGTGCTTTTTATTTGAATATTTTAAAAAATTGCCTTAAAGATTTGGTTCAAAACTGATATCGGGAGAATATTTTACATATCAATAGTAATGTATCTTTATCCATTCAAAATAAATTATTTTAAAGGTAGTTTACTTAAAACAAATTATAGAAAATTTGAATGTTTTTGAAAATTACCTATAAGATTGAATTCAAAATGGGAATCTGTGAATAGTTTCTTATGATAAATAAGAAAAGTTTGTATTTTTACAAATAACAAATAATTTAAGGCATTTACTAAATAATTTATTTTTGAAAATATGAAGTTTGTTAAATATACTTGAACAATTTGGCTTAAAATTTAGATATAAAGAGTGGTTATAGTGATTAACAATATAATGTGTTTTTTTTATGATTAAATCTTATTTAAGGATAGCGTAATTAAATCCGATTTTTGACAATTTTCCTCAAATACAATATTGAAAAGTTTGTGTGAATGTGTCTTATCATTTATTTTTTATAGCATCGCGTCTTAGGCCTAATACTTGTTAAGATTATAAGCATATGTAACGTTAATGAGGAAGGTTGAATTTAGAAGAAGTGTACACGTATTTGCATGGAGGAAGAACGGAAAACTATTTTGGAAAAAACCATCCCGATCTTTCTGTAACCGGCAGTCTAGTCTAATACGATATTGACGCCTTAGTCCATTCGTTCACTGAAGCAGATAACCTAACTGTAGTGTTAATTATAGTGAAAATCACACCCCAATTAACAATTTTGAACAAAACCATTAAAGCTTTTTCAAACAACTTCAAAGTTTCAAAAATCAGTCGTCAGTGAACTTAATTTTAAAACTGGAATTAAAGTCACGATCCAAATATACTGCATGCAAATATAGGATATACATTTAAATTTTGAAATTGTTTTGGCTTAATCTCCAGGTATAGACACATTCAACGATAGACAGCCATAAAAATTACAGAGGGGCAGATATAATTTTATACCCCATCTTTTATAGTTCAAAATTGCATAAAACATAACATCGAGATCCATCACAATCTAGAGCTAAAACATTTTCACTAAGCGATTAATTTATCTACATGGAATATAAAAACTATATATTTTAATCATATAGGGCATACTAAATCTTACATATGAACAATTTCAGGAAAATAAAATAGCTGTTTATTATTAATAAAAAAATAAACAGTATTCTCCCTACTATATCATGAAAAAAATTGAAAGTAGAATGATTTTCAGTTCATATTTATAGTAAATGGATTACTGAACAACCAAAAGCGAAATAATATTTCTGATGATAATAATAAGTTTGTCCAAATTGAGTGTAGCGAGAGTGGATAGCCATTTAGGAAACCTAAGTACACCCAACCTTGATTAGAGCCCTGATCTCCCGTCATTGGCAGTTCAGTTTATGAGACCATCCGGACACTGAAGCAGGTAAATACGAACTAACTACGCTAGTATGTTAGAGACTAGGAAGGTTTAGCTTAGGGAAAACGTACCCACATTTGTGTGGAGAGAGAGTGGGAAACCGGTTAAGAAGAATAACCCTCAGTACATTCTACCGGGATTTGAAACCCAATTTTCCTAACATTGGCATTCCAGGCTAATACGGGAGTTACACCTTATACCAATAGGCCACTGAAGCAGGTGGGAATAGTTGATGATACTAATACAAAATAAACTTACTTTCAGAAAATGAGTTGTATATGTATTAGTTAAAGCGTTAATATTATGTCTTAATACACTAAGGTATATTTTTTTTTAAAACTAAGAATTTATCTTAAAAGTTATCCAGAATTTTATAGTATTATATATCTATGTAAATAATTTAGTAGCTTTTAATAAATTAAGTATTTGAATTGAATAATATACAG
This sequence comes from Timema douglasi, assembly GCA_901482245.1. Lineage (NCBI taxonomy): Eukaryota > Metazoa > Arthropoda > Insecta > Phasmatodea > Timematidae > Timema > Timema douglasi. The sequence goes on from CABEEJ010000136.1 coordinate 60,294, forward strand.
AAGAAAGATTGCAGTGTTGCCACACCGTTTACATAAAGAAATCTCGTAAACCTGAGGAATATTTCTGAAGATGTTTAGTTATGTAATCCCAGACATCTTTTTCCAGTACCCGATACAAAATACATTTAATTAAAACTGCTATATTAGTTCCTCGAACCTTTTTCAAACATAAATATTTCGTTTTAAATGTAAAGTAATGTATATCTCCTACGCTTGAGTCTGTATTTAAAACGCATTTGCAAACTAAAACTGGTGCTACTACCAAATTACACAAATGTTTCCATATTAGCTTCTTTTTTTTGTTAGTAGTCGCGATGATAGTGGGTCGTACACAAGGTTTATTTGTACTGAAATCAGTATGGAAACATCGAACAGGTGTGGGGGCATCCTAGAACACTGGGATGGTTAGCTGGCTGGTCTCATGGTGGTGTTGGAGCGCTGGACCATTAAGAGACCACGGGTCAAAGAACTGGACCAGCTTTGGTTCCCAGGATGATGAATCAATCTCGCCATGGTCCAAAGGACGAGTGAAAACTGCTATGGCTACTCTCACATTCATCACTCAGTATACAAGAGCTGTAACTACCTGCTTTATAGAGGGATTCTGTTAGGAAGAACAGTAGCAACTAGACTGTTAGCTCATATTCTTGTAAAACAGAGGTTCATTGTTTGCATAATTAAATATGTAAACGTACTAAGCACACGTGTAAATCGTGTTTAGATGTTGTTTTAGCTATAGGCTAATGTATTAGGAGTTGAATTAATTGTTGGCACTATGAGTGAAAATATATTTTCAGATGTTGTCTGATTTTCATTCATTATTATCTGCTGAACAATTATATGTAAATTGTATGGTCAAAATGTTATGGGAACTTAATTATTTTTAATATAAAACATATTATTCACATTCGCTTTTCAACCAATATTAGCATTGATATTATTATTGATATTAGCAAAGCTGTTAAACAAAGTAAAATAAAGTTTCACAATTTATTTAATTGGTATTACCATATTATATTTTATATCTACTGGTCTACTATATCTAGTGGTCAGAGTTCCTCACTACAGATCCAGAGCTTCCAGTTTCGATTCCCAACGCTTGCAGATTTTCTGTAAAATAGTGTGACTGGAACGGGGTCAGCTCAGCTTCGGGTGGACAAATGGGAATCTACTTGAATGAAAAAGTAGTGACTCCAATCTATAAAACCAAGATTAGTGGCTGGAGGGTTCATTGTGCTGACCACCTGGCACCCTCAATTCACAAATGTTGGCATCTTCTCCAACAGAAGGTGGCCGCATGTTCGGTATGGTTCGATTGCAGGCAAAAGCAATGAAGTTCTTTTTAATATTATATATTATATAAATAAAAGGTTATCCTTATAATTGAATGAAAAATTAGTTATTATCTGTACCACATTTGGCAACACCGTACAGTTATAACCAAACCAACCATTATATATATATTTTTTAGCACCACGTTCGGATTATATGCCAACTATTTATTGTTTACCAACATAAACAGTAATTAATGTTTACATCTTGTTTTATCTATTACAGTACTGTGATTTAACTGTTTTAGCAATGTTTAATGTGTTTGCGGAGATTTATTCTTTCACCACAGTATCGATTACTGTACTTGCAATAATCCATTTACAATAAACCAGATAGTCAATACAACTCTTACTACCTCAAAAGCTTATAGCTCAAGATCTAGACATATAATTTCAAAATAGCTCTTCTAAAACAAACTACTCAAAAGAATAGAGCAAAGGATTCAGTATTTAAAAATAAAAACGCTATTTGATCTCTAGCTTTTATGTGCTAAGAAAAAAAGGAAAAAGTTATACAAAGTAAATATTTGTCTGTTAAAGGCTTATACCAATGAATGTCACATAGTTCTGTGACATTCTACAGTTTAGAAAAGGAATTATTCATTTACAAGTTCAATGATCCTGGCCTAAGTCAATTCGCTATTGTGAATCCACTATGTTAAATATTGATAGAGATCCAATGAGACTGGTACCCGAGTCATGCCAGTCACGGGTGATTGATTCGACAACAATAGGGTCAACCCATTGTAAATAAGAGGTCATTTTTATATAACTATAGGCAGTTTTTCTTTCTTACATTTATGTGTCAATTATTTTTAAGAAACATTCACTTGAATGCAAACACAAACGAAATCCATATACCTCGTAGCACCGCGTCTTACGACCCGTTTGGGCTTACATTTATTTACTAATTACGATAATGGTTTTAGTAATAAGGAAGGTTATATTTATAGGAAGTGTACCCGCATTTACGTAGAGGGAGAGTGGTAAACTATTTTGAAAAAAAACTCCGTACATCTGACCTAGATTTGAACCTCAATCTACCCGTCATTGGCAGTCTAGTCTAATGCGAGAGTAGCGCGTTAGACCACGCGGCCACCGAAGAGGAGTAAATCCATATAAAACACTATATTTTTCTAAACGTGATCATTATATATGTGAAAATAAATTATATACATTGTTACAAATCACATTGTAAAAAAGACCATCATAGTTTAATAAAGAGCATAAAATTAATGAAATAATAATATGTTAAAAAGACAGATTGGTCCACATAATAAACTGCAAAATTGCAATTTTATACCACAGCAAAAAGAAGTTTTTTTATAATAATTCATGAAATTTTGATCCCTCCATATTTTAGATTCATTTTTAAAATTTAAAATATATTTTATTTTATGAATATTGGGGTGGTCTTTTTACTTAATACAAATATTTTAATTTTTTACTAAGTATAGAAGGTCAATATTTGTGTATAAATTTTTGGAATACTAATTTCCTCCCAACGTTTCTCCCTTATTTTCCAAATCTTAGTTATTAAATTTAAATAAAATTCACACTTTTTTTAGTCATCCTGATAAATTTAAATTTTCTACCACACAAAAGTGTTTTTATTTTTTAAGTTGTGGAATTTTACATACTCCACATTCCACCTCTCCCCACAGTCCATTAACCCTTATTTTTAAATTATGTTTGTTCGTACTATGATAGTTATTTAAATTTGTCCCTCAACATGTGCGTACTTCAATTTTCTATAAGCTTAATATGGGAAATGTTTTATTCTAGTGGTTAAGGATTTTTTTCAGGGGGTGGGGTGAGTGGACCTTTCTCCTTCTTTCTGGTCATTAATTTTGATTTTTCTAGGGTTTGGAATGGTTCTTAGACGTTCCTGACAAATGTCAATCGTCTACCCGAGTGAGAAATAATTTATTACATAAGTTGTTTATATTTCTAAATTCCCATTTTACCAGCCTCCAATTAGAAATTCAGATATTTAAGAATAATTGGGGTGTTTGGAGTAATCCCACCACATCCTTGGATTTTTTAACTATCTATATTTCCTAAAAGTATACAGTGTTTTTGGTGTGATCGAGCTACAAAGAGACAGACAACACTTAATTTTTACATATAAGTATGATTTAATTTTGCTAGAGCTTTTGGTTTTGGAATTATAGCACCTACACACATGCCCACAAACACACAGCCAAATACACATCTATAAAAATACGTATTCTACATTATATAAATTAGGATCGATAGTTGGTTCCCATTGTTAAGCTTCCCGTAGTTTGAGTTAGAGCTCTGAAACGGCTTAAAATAGTATTCTATAGACGTCATTTTCTTTCAAGATGACCGTAATATCTAATATAGGCTATATCTAGGAAACTTAAAAGGTTGGTCCAATGAACATCCAATAAGAAAGCAGAAGCCAACAACCAAAAAGTAGTTTTTTGTAGCCACTATTTTAAAACAAAATGGTGGACATTATTTGTAGAATTCAAGTTAAATCCATGTGAAATCTATCCAGACAATCGGTTGAGTGGTTTGAGTGTGATTGAGCAACAAACAAACAAACAGAAAAAAATATATTGTTCATATAATTAGAAAGATAAAAGTAAAAGAAACTTCCTAGGTGCACACCCACGCGTTTTCCTAAATAATTATACAGAATTTAAAATTTTATCTCTCCTTCAAATGACATCCTTCTGCAACAGCAATCACGTAGTTTAATACTTAAGACCTACAATTTGTGCAGTAACAAAATCTAAGGTTTCCCCAAGAACGTGGATCTTTAGCTACACGAAAAAGTTATCACAATTTCTACAAAAACAAAATAGTCTAAGGTGCACATCCTAAATATTTCCTTAACTACCTAGTTAAAGTTTAAAATTTCTTGATTACGTGAGTTTAAAGTTGCACTTCTCCAGTAGCCATGCGGTCTATGGAATTATTCTCGGCATACTTGAATTTTTTAAATACGCCCATCGTACACACCTTGGGGTTTCACTAAATAGACATAAAAATTAGCACATTTTTTTTGCTTGGGTTTGTAACTACACACCCCGAAGGTAGCAGGGTTTTTAGGCGTAAAGATCTCAATATACAGTCAAATATGTTTATAGTTAACTACTATGGACCATATATTGGTTCACATGTCCGAAACTCATTAAAACTGAGATGCGTTTCCACTTAACCTTAAGTGAGTAGTTTAGGGAAAAACCAAACCAAACATCACAAACAGAACACTTTTTTTTTTAATAATGTTCATATTTGATTTGGTAAGGAGTAATAATTGATAAAATTATGTCTTATTTATTTTGATTCCCTTCTCCTTATTGGATATTAACCCCATCCTTCTAAGATGATATGTTTTGGTGTTATATTTAGATGTTACACCATCTTCAGATCTTATTTGTGATAAAAATGATATTTAAAAAAATACATATAAGAAATTTTGTGAAAGTTTAGTAATTACATGTAAACCCTTTTTGTGAGAATTTAATACCTCAAAGTTTTACAAATTTTCTGATAGTATATATTTAAAGGAATATCATATTTATCATAAATAAGACCTGAAGATAGTGTAGCATCTAAATATAACATCGAAACATGTCGTCATAGAATACTGGGTCTAAATCAACTAAGAAGGAATAAAATAAAAATAAAGAAGATAAAATGTTATTACAACACCTTTTATTGAATTCTATTAATTAACATTTAAATACTTACTTAAATACTTTCTTACTGTAATATGTTTTAATTAATATATTTTATGCATCCTTCTCAAGAGTCTGGGTTATTTCCACACTTGATTTAACATTGTGTAAATACATACATTCAATAAACCTTTGAACTGTCTTAAAACCCCAAACATATCTTTCACTATCGGGAACCTTTTTTGAATCTCGTATTAGTCATCATCAATATCTCTTAGTTCCATGTTGGAACTACCTTTCACAGCCTCAACGGTGGCTTCAGCTGGTGAGATACAATTCGTTATAGCATAAAAGTTTTTTTTTCTTCTGTGGCTGAACGATCTAAGGCGTCCTCGAGAAATAAACTGGACCATTGATTACGGAGAGATCAAGACTTGAATATCGGTCAGGTGTACTGAGGGTGGTTTTACCACATTTTCTCTTTAAAAATGTGGGTAAACTTTCTCTGTAATCTAGTATTCCTAATTCTGAACACATTAGCGTAATTAGTACATAAGCTCATGGGTCAAACAGGCAGTAAGTCTTCATGTAAAAACAAACAAAGAAACTTTATAGTCCATATTGATAACGTCTTTAATTTAAAAATAATTGTCATTGACGAATCTTCACAGTTAATTGAGTGACAGTTTCATCCTCTGCATAAAAAGTCACATATCTAGTTGCTAAACCAGCGTACCAGAAGCAGTTATAAATAGTGGCCATTGCCACACTCCTTGTCTCGTCGGCAAAAGGCATACAGTGGAGTAACCTATACTCCATTCACGGTCGGAATTACTCTCTGAAAGGTCCTTTTTCCTACCAATACCTTACTATATAATAGATTTCTGGTAGTGAAAAAGGCCTTTCAGAAAACAATTCCTACCGTGAACAGACTTTATGTGTATTTGCTTGCTGGTGACCTGGCGGTCTAAGGGGTAAGGTGTCAGACTTCTATGCTGGCGGCCGGGGTTCGATCCTCGGTCCCGGCAAAGATTTATCTGATTACCAAACCCTTCCTTCACCTCTGACAAGACATCTTGTGAATGTGAGGAATGCCAGGCCTCCACCGTGGTTTGGATTCCACGTTAAACTGTAGGTCCTTCATTTCATCTCACAACCACCCTACCATTACATATTAGCGTAAGTGCGTATAACCCGAACGGGTAGTAAGATGCGGTGCTAATAATAATAATAATAATAATATTTGCTTGCTACAACCCTGGGCTGAAGCTTAAGCTCGTTGGGTGGGGTGAAGGGTTGGTTTGTATTAGGGTCTCAATATAGGTAGAAGTATTTTAAAAAATACGTTTTTGGTGCACATCTTCAGACAACCCTTATTTTCAAAGCTTCTTGGTCTTGAAACTACCACAAATATACTGTATATAATATTTGATTTTACTATCTCCTTGTCTACTTTGGACTTTAGGCTGCCTTTTAGTGGGATTGTAATTAATTTATTTGTATGAATATTTATCTATGTAAATGTGAAGTCAAATCAAATTCAAGTGTTGAACCTCATCTATGTGTAGTTTTATTTGTTAAAGAAACACAATTTGACTACTAATATGAGTACAAAATAACCAACACAAAATAGAGTTCCTCTATGGATCTAGCAGGATATTTGTTTCCATCTCAGAGGTCTCGTTGCTAAGGAGATTTACAAATTAGACAGTAGACTTACAAAGAAAGTTAATATATTTTAATTGTTATAAATTTAAGAAGTAAATGTAACTACATTAAGATCCAGTTTTTTCGACTCTGATTTTCTAGTTGATGATATCCCGTGATGGTATAAGGCTTACCCTGTTTTTTTTGTTTTTTTTAAGAAGTACATCAGAAGAAATCCCTTTTGATCCGATGAGTTAAAATATAAGGGGCCGAAATTTAGTATAAGAAACATTCAAATGAGGTGTAGGCCTACACAATGAAATATTTTTTATACCAATAATAATAGTAATGTTTATGAATATGAATATTTAAGTGTGCACATCTCATATGAATCTCTAGTTATACTAAATTTCAGCCCTATACATTAATAATTTTACCTTAACAATGGTATACATTAAGAATAAAATAGCATGTTTGACTCCTTATAGATCGTGAACTGTAATGATTTGAAATCATTGAATTACTATTTATAGCTTAGGCCTACATGTGTTAAAATTGTGTAGTGAAATTCTTATTGTCGAATTACCTTAATTGAAGTTTACAAAAATAGTTTAATATGTTACTGCTAGAAAGTACTAATTTGATGGTGTGACTGAAGTGAGAGAGTTTCACCAAATATTCTATTATTCTATTCATCCTTTCCTTCAAAGTCGCTCATTGGTTGGGAAAGGGTATAAAGAGAAAACAATAAGCTTAGCGACAGTTAGAGAAACATTTAATTTGCATCTGTAGTTGACCTTAGTGGTCTTGGAAGTGCTTGCCTCAGGACTATTTGATCGTGGGTTCAATCCCAGCCAGGATCAACGAATCTTTCTTGAGCGATAATAATGCGTAGTACAATTTCTTTCGCAAGGGAGGTAAAGCCGCCAGCTCATGTCGAGTGTAGCAGGTAGAAGAACCCTATAACATGTGTTAAAATAACTTTACCGGTAAAATTGATAGGCCCTTTCGCATTCACTCATAGAAATTCTCGTGTATTGATATAATAAGTCGATTTATAAAGTGCTCATTAAATAACTCAAAGTAATGGAAATAAAATTAGTTTTAAAACACTAGTGAACCAAAATGAAATAGGCCTATTATAATTCCTATTGATTAAATACCGTCTCTTTATTTGCTAGGCTGACTAATTTATTGTGTAGGCCTATAAAGTCCTTCAGCGGTTCAAGTAATTATGGCGCAGAATGGATTGTGTAGGCGATAAAATATTTACCTACATAACACAAGCAAAGAAAAAAAGTAAAACTTTGATTTTAAACAAAATTTAAAATGACTCATCAAGTTTTTAATATATATATATTCAAATTAAATTTATTCTGATAATATTGTGGACGTACCCTTCATTTACCCTGAAAGGTAGCAAGCTTACCTTCAATGTTCCCACTATGGCATAGCTTATAAGAAAGGACCATAGTGTAGTCTCCCAAGGTAAGAATGCTACATTTTAGGGTAAACGGGTTGCAGGCCCACAAATAATATAGAATTAAATTTCTAATGTAGTCTGCAATATATATGCGTGTGAATTGACTTATAATTATTTTGACTTATAGGGTGCAGAAATTAACCCCTCATAGTGATAAATGATGTTATAAATACTTCTTGTTGTAACATCATCTCATGAGTGACGTGCGTGCAAAGACCATTTATCCTTGTGGTGTTTGCCGAAATTAGCCATCGGTGTAATTAATACACCTTGTAGCGCACCTAATTAGTGGAAAAACCTAATTTCCCTCCCGTTGTCGGTCTTCCTTGGCGAGGAAAAGCTGTTAGTTTTATCTGACCCCGATCGAGTCATAGTTGATTATCTCGTTGGTCGTAGTCCTGTTTGAACCAGTTAACTCCAGTATTATCAGCGTGTTCATCTGCAAGGTGAAAGGTTGTGTTCACATAAGAGTGAGTTTACTAACAAGGGGCGATTAGGGGGCCGATGCTATCTGCTAGCTAAAACGATACTTTAGTGCAAAGTGGACGGTATTATCAAGAAGTTTCTCTGTAACTAGTCCTACTTCAATTTATAATACAAATTAGATATTATGTATTAACAGTATTTTACTAGGCCTATATTCTTAATTCTTTAAAGGTATGATTCGTTTGGTGCGTCTCGCGTCTCACGTCTGCGACCAACGACTGGACTGGTTTCCATAGTTTGTTATGTGGCCAGTCCTTTCGAAGCAACTGCAACTGGCGACCAGAGTGCGCATCCAGCGTCTCTACATAGCATCTGCGTCCACGTTACTTAGAGAGCAGTGTGGACGCAGATGCACCACCGAGCAAGCGTGTGTTTTGGTAGAGTTGTATTTAGTTTTGTCATAATATGTAGCTTTTGTTTTCTAATATGTTGCAACTGTTACAGGAATGTTTACATTATGCAATAAGTTGGCTAAACTGTTCCCTGTAATTTGAGCTAACCTCTCAGTTTTCCCTTTTCCATCGTGCGTGCAGTGAATCAATCAGGGATTCACATAATTCTAGTACAATTTTACTTATATTTGGCTTAGAAATTTTAAACAAATAACTCAAACTATGGTAAGAGTCGCCAGTAGCTAAAAATCTTAATATTTTAGCCAGTCTTTCTTTCACTGAAATAACATCCCTAAAAGAGATGTTTTTCTATACATTTGATTACCAATAAAATTAATTGGTTACTCGATGTCCTGGTTCATCATCCAAACAAGGTTCCTAAAATTGCCATTATTTCTGAGTTTCTCAGTCAACAGGTCTTGGTCTTTACATTGAAGTTCAGTCAAAGGTTACTCGCACAATATTTAGCGCTCACGAGTAGAGATGGTCAGACCCAAAACCCTCTTTTGACCATTTTTTTGCCCAACCCTATATAAACCGCGGCCGCAAGGAGAAAATCCTCCTCAGGAGCCATAATGCAGACTAGATAAAACATGTAATAATTTGTTAGACAGCTTTGGATCATTTTAGTCACTGTTTTATAACAAATGTTACACAACACTCAAATGTAACAAGCTACAAAATAACCTTATTTTACTACATTTTTGTTGCAAAGTGTGAACATTCCTTAAGAAGCGGTGCTTAAAAAAAGTTCCATACGAAATATTTCCCCAAACCTGTATTATAAGAAACTTATAAGAATGTATATATTTAAATTAGTAGTTAATATTATAGTTTTGTGGCAGTAATGGTACTAGCTATAAACAAAATTAACAATAAACGTAACCCGCTTCGGTGGCTGCATGGTCTAACGCGCTACTATCGCAGTAGACTATACGTTCGATGACGGGGAGATTGAGGTTTGAATCTCGTTCAGGTGTACTCAGTGAGGTTTTTCTAATATTGTTTTCCATTCCTCCACGCAAATGCGAGTATATTTCATTTTAATATACCCTCCCTAATCCCTAAAACCAATAGCCTAATTCGTACATAAGCGTATAACCCAAACTGGTAGTAAAACGCGTTGATAATTTTTTTCTAAGCACATTATTTAGAAACTAAATTAAACTTCATGGTCGACAGTATAGATTTTAACATCTGACTATAATTTTTGAGATTCAAATATTTAAATATTATGATTATTACAACCACAAGTAATACATATAATTGAGAATCACTTGGCCTAAGGCAGGCTTGTCCAACTGGCAGCCCGCGGACCACATGCGGCCCTAAGCAGAATAGTTTGCGGCCCGCGGCACATTAAAACAGTTTAAAATATATATATAACGTCATCCAGGAGTTCTTTAAACATTATCAGACTTAATTTGTGTAACATTTATTATATGTATTATTTTCTGTACTGCACTGTATATCAATAATTATAATACTTTTAATAATTATATTAGTGTTTAGTCTATAGGGCCTACCCTGTAACAATGATCTATTTAGTTTATTCGAAAATTGAAAATACCATACACTGAAGAAAGAGAGTGCATGATATCTAGTTAAAATTACTCTTGATTGAATAGTTCTATAATCATCATTCATCTTAAATATACATATATTTTAACTTAGGTCTTAGATCATATCAACTATCCAAAAATAATTACAAAATATGAATTAGATTAGATTAGAAAAGTCACAGCAATTAATCTCAAACTAAACAAAATAACTTAGTAAAAAAAAGTAACTTATTTTTTGTTTAAGAGTATCAACAACAACAAAATTGTTGATACTGTTTAAGCTTAATTTCCACGTGTGCAGCCCACACACTGTATAGTAATATAAAATGAGGCCCTTAGCTAACTTCAAGTTGGACAGCCCTGGTCTAAGGCATTAATCTTGTAGTAAACTAGTCTGCCGATAGCGTGGAGATCAAGGTTCAAATTCTTGTCGGGTGTACCGAGGGGAGGTTTTCCCAAAAATCTTTTCCAACTCCCTACATGCAAATGATGGTACATTTCCTCTAAATATAACCTTCCTTATCCCTAAAACCATTAGCTTAGCTTAGCTTGTACACAATCATATAGCCCAAAAGGGTAGTAAGATATAATGTTAATATAAATATATATTATATGATAGCTCTCCAGGGGTTAAATCCTGATTGACTAGTATTATTATATATATTTTTTATTGATTTGAGATACTTAACGCGCACATTTTGAAACGATTGATTATATCGACGCACGAGTAGGCCTAATTTCTATCAGCTTGAGCTAAAGGGCCTACCAATTTTTCCAGGAAAGGTATTTTCACATATTGTCCAAAGTGACATATTACAATCTATACAGGACTGACGGCTTTACTTCCCCTCCGATAGAAGTTGTGCTACGGATTTCATCGTTCAATTAATCCAAGATCACCTAGGTAAGCCCTGATATTATTGATAGTCTCGTTGATGCTATAAAATAAAGCGTTCATTTTCTGGTGATCTTTGAATGAACGTGTTATAATATAAGCCAATGAACTAATTTTTGACCACCGGTGACCTGGTGGTCTAGTGGTAAGGTGTTGGACTTCTGTGCTGGTGGTGCGGGGTTCAATCCTCGGTCCCGGCACAGATTTATCTGATTACCAAACCCTTCCTTCACCTCTGATAAGACGTGTATTAACCACAACTTGTGTATGTGGGGAATGTCAGGCCTCCACCGTGGTTCGGATTCCACGTTAAACTGTAGGTCCTCCATTTCATCTCACAATCACCTTACATTACACATTAGCGTAAGTGCGTATAACCCAAACGGGTAGTAAGACGCGGTACTAATAATAATAATAATAATAGTAATAATTTTTACCCCTACGCTTTGCGCATAGACGTGAACCATTTTGTGTCGTTCATATGCTGATCATCTTTCTTAAATCTTTATTTCAACAAAACTTTACAGTGTCTAGAACTTCATTATATTTGGTTTAACTCAAGCCAAACAACCTGATTCTACAATTACAGTATTGCTCCAACATCACCTACATTTTAAATATTTGCATTTGTTTTATTCTGTGATGATAGCAAGCGTGTTTTAATTTATTATTATTACTGGGTATCCAGTTTTTTTAATACATTTTTATAAAACATAGTATTATGATACATGATATATATACACATAAAACCTGAACCAACTTTTTTTACAATCTTTTCGTTGCTTTTAACAAGTAGTTCTGTGAACAGTAGACCTCGCTTCTTTCATGTTATTATCGTTATTAACGCCTTAAGATTTATCTTTTAATTTCAAGTTGAAATTTCTACTATAATTTCTCCTTGTATTTTAAGTTAATATTATTTCTTTGTAATCAAATAAGGCATAAAATTAATTAATAATATTTTCAATGGTACAGTAGATTATATTCATAAAGAATAAATCTGGTTTACAGGTTTTAACACGTAAGTCTTGCGATATGTGTCAAAATTTAAAATAATGCAGCCTAGATACTCGATCTATTGCTTAGAATTTTAAATTCAAATCACTTGAGATGAGCTATCAAACCAAAAAACTTTTGGGAAACCTCCATATTGAAACGGATAGCCAGATTGAAAAGCTATGTACAGTGTTTGGCCTGGATCCAATGAATGTCCCTGCCAAATTTTGTTAAAATTTGTCAACGCATATGGCAGCTATCGCGAAGAAGACAGACAGACGAATAGATTTTTGAGTGGCTGCCATATTTAAATGGCTAACCAGATCGAAAAAAATTGTATACACGTGATTTGTCCTAGGTTAAAGAATAATCCTGAAAAATTTCGCCATAATCGGTAGATACATTTGACAGTTATTATGGAATAAAGCCCGGGTAGACAGACAGATAAAATACAAACTGTTCAAGTTAAAACAGAACCTCATTTTGCTTGGTCAATAAATATATGTGAAAAGGAACTAAGAAACTAGACCCAACTTATATACGAATATATATATATATGAACGTGAACCATTGGCTGTTGAACCTTTTGATTCAAAAGGGTCACCTTACAAAAAAGTGGTACAGTAAAGTGAGCGAAGACCCTCAAGACAAAGGGATGTCAGAAGTGTCTATCTGGGAGCTTTTTTATAGATTGGATGTTTCTAGAAGCAATATTTAGAAGTTCTTTTTATGGTAACTATGTTTGATGCTTCTTTCCCCACATATCAACTTTTTTTTTAGTTCGGTGCCTTTATAATCTATTTGGAGGTTTTTCTATGGCAGTTGGAGTCCATTAGGTCTTCCTCCCACATATAACCAACTTTTCCTATGGTAGTTTAAATTCAATGTGTCTTTCTTCCAAATAAAACCAACTTTTTTCGATGGTAATTGTAGTTTGATGCGTCCTTCTTTCTCACATAACCAAATTTAGCATAAGGAAATTGTGTGCACTACGTTTTACTGTCCATTCAGTGTACCCACTTATTTACATTATTTAATTAGCGATTATAATATTAGAAATTAGAATAAACACATTCTTATATCCGTGAAGGGAAAATGGTGAACATTTTTGAAGAAAAAAGCCACCCACAGTACAACTAACCTGGTCTTGAACCACAATCCTGCCATCATAGGTGATCCTGTTTATATTGAAAGATACACCTTAACTCATATACCCACCGAAAGTAGTTTAAAAAATTTTATTCTAGGAGTTATTTGGATGTGTTTTTTAATATTAATTTAGTTCAATGAATATTTCTCATGCACAGCTCTTTTTTTTAATGGATAGCTCTAAAAGCAATTGAAGTGGCCTTCCTTATTAAATATAATCAAGTTAAAGGCCTCTGTCTACACTAATATTATAAAGAGGAAATATTTGATTTTTTGTTTTTTTGTTTGTAATGGATAAACCCAAAAACTACTGGACCGATTATAAAAATTCTTTCTTCAATATAAAGCTACATTATCAGCGAGTAATATAGGCTATATTTTATTTTAAAATTTAATTTATTCCTCATAAAAATGTCGATAGTTTTACACAAGGTATAAAAAATTGCCTATAAATATGCTTTCTCCGCGTGCGCTGCAAAAACTATTGGTATTACATAAAAAAATAATATACATATTGAACGTTCTCACTAATGTGAACAAAAAAGTCCGCGAGACAATATATGTAATTATTATAGTTATGTTACAATAAACTTTATTTGTTGAAATTAGTCAACTAAAACACGGATGCGAACAAAAAGTGATTATATCCGTATCATGATATGAATCCATACCCAAATCAATTATTTAATCGTTTAGGCTGTTTACGTAGGAGAAAATTACTTTTTAAATTATTAAAATCGGTACATTGGTTTTAAAGTTATGAAGAGTATAACAAAATAAAAATTGTCGTGATAATTACTGCAAACCGCTCTATGGAACAAATGCATGTATGTTAGGTAGGTAAACTGAAATGTTACTATCGCGGGCAGCAGCTAGTCTCTGATATATAACTTACATATGTTTAATGGATATCTCAAAAGATACTATGTGAGTTTTTAAGAAAGTAATTGGGTTAAGACATTCCATATACAACCTTTTTTTTAAATCGGATAGTACCAAAAACTAGCATTAAGTTATCTTATATCATTTGTTTGTGCTACGTTTTTTATGGCTTGTTTGGACTACTTAAAATGTAATCTAAATTAATATCCCCCCATCCCACTCCAAAAAAGGATATAAATCAACCGGAATGAAGAAACTTCGATATTTATTACGATCACAGATAAGTGTTTAATACAAAGACATCAACTATATCTCTGTTCACATAAAATTACATTTCAATTCTTGAAAGGATTCAAATTAGGTAACTGAACGTGAACTCGTGATGTATAAAAATAAATAGAACGCTGAACCGCATAGACTTTCTCTCTTTTATCGAGACATTTACTAAAAACTCGTATGATTTGTGAAACGAAATCATATACATTGTTGAAGAAACCCTCTACCAAAGAACATGAATGAAATAGAGTAATATACTCTCTTACAGAAATAATGAGAGAAGAGTAGCATCTTTGTCCATCAAAGATCTTCACCAATTTCGACTGTCAAAAAGCTCCATTATATATATATATATATATATAT